>PVIU01009514.1:0-75807 GCA_004026605.1 Ondatra zibethicus | reverse complement strand
GAACCCACAAACAATGACACCAGGACCTATCTCTTCTGCATGTATTAACTTTTTGAGAACCGAGTCTTTTTGAATGCACTCCTTCCTAGGCCAGGAGGGATGGGGGTGGGCCTTGGACTTCTAACAGGGCAGGGCACCATGCCCTCTTTCAAGGAAGAAGGGGGAGGGAGGAGGGGTGGGGGGGTAGTGGGAGGGAACCATAATCGGGAAGCAAAGATTGATAAATACTGGTGCTTACTTCCCTTTCTCCTTATTATTCAGTCAGGCATCCCAGTCCATGGTGCTGCCCACATTTAGGGTAGGTCTTTCCATGCCAATTAAGTTAGTCTAGGACCGGGAGAAGGGGAAGAAAGGAAAAAAAAATTTATTTCTTTAATTATGTTCTTGAATAGAAAAAATAAAACAAAACAATGTATGGAAAAATAAATAAAAAAAACTGGAAAAAAAAAGAAAGTACCTAATTGTATTTGACTGTGTGTTTCATTAAAGATTCCTGTGCACAGGAATCTTCTATAACAAATAGTGCTATAAAAACATTTAGTACTAAGAGAGAACTTTAGTAGGTATTTTTGCTGCTTCTGCATTGACCCCCCTCACTTCCTCAATGTGCTCATATCTACTCCATTCTTCTCTCCCCTCCTTTACTTCCCCGAATCCTCCCCCAGCTCCCACTCCCCTCCCTCACCTCCTTCTCTGTTCTCCTACACACATAGCTACCTGGCCAATGGAGGATGGCACAAAAGGGCAATATCTTTATCTGAAAGGGAGATAAGACCACAAATGGTACCCATGTTCCAGAATGCCCTCCATGGGTACAGTAGCACCTCCACTATAGCAAATACTTTTCTTGTTGCAGTGACCAAAGCAACTTAAGATGGATAGGTTCTTTTTGACCTAGAGGGATACAGTCCATTGTGGCAGGGAAAGCAGGATGGCAGGAGTGTGGGGTTGCTGATCACATTACAACCATAATCGGGAAGCAAAGATTGATAAATACTGGTGCTTACTTCCCTTTCTCCTTATTATTCAGTCAGGCATCCCAGTCCATGGTGCTGCCCACATTTAGGGTAGGTCTTTCCATGCCAATTAAGTTAGTCTAGGAAATCCCTCATAGTTATGTCCAGAGTTAGGATGTATTTCCATGTTGATTCAAAAATTGCATCAAATGGAGAACTGGGCTCAACCTTTACATCTACCAAGATCCTCCCTGTCCCTATTCTGCATTTCCCACTCCTTTTTAGCTCTTCTTGGGGAGCTTACCCATAATAAATAATACACCCCAAATCTCCATGTCAGTTCCTATATCCTGGGACCTTGGCCTGGGACAAGAGCTACAGAAGAAATCAAACTGTCTTCTCCAGGCTCATGGGAAGGCCCATCACCTGGCCATACACTGTCTTGAGGAAAAACATGATCTTTGGGCTCTCACTTTCCAATGTTACCAATAAAATGGTAACACTCTGCCACTTGAAATATTAGCTTCACCAGTGGAAATGTAAAAGAGAAAAAAAAATCTAATCATTCTTACATGACATGACAATAAACACTCCGTTATTATGTTCAGATTGGTCATTGTTTCAAAGGATCTACTCTGTTTCTTTTCCTGTTTTGTGGTCACTAATAAAACTACCACATCATGTTCACTTTGGTTTTATACAATGATGGAGACTCAACATAGGTTATAATATCAGAGCATTCGATATTGTGGTATTTCTCATGTGAAAGCTAAAATCGAAAGGCCATGACCGAAGTTGCCGCTAAGCGGTCATAAGGAACTATTTGCATAGCTGCCAAATACCAAGGCAGAAATGATGAGTAATTTTATGGGTCCTTGTGGCTGGGCTAAGGGATCCCTAGAGAGCCACTAAAACATGAATTTTGAGTGCGGCTGTTAAGATGTTTCTGTAAGAGATAGGCAACTGAATCAGAAGACTGGGTGAAGATCACCCTCACCAATGGTAGCAAGCATCATCCAGCCTATGGAGGCCCACACAGAACAAAAACATGGAAGAAGATATTACAATATTTTCCATGAGGAATCTGTTTTTACAGAAAGAGAATGGATAAATAGACCAGAGAAAACACTGCACCCAAGTCCACCTTGGTGAGCCAGAATTACTTATAGGGACACAGGTGACTCAGGCAGCAACATTAACTAAGACTTACCTAAGAGTGCCCTCCCACATATATTCCTTTACTGCTTCTGTAACCTAGCAGAAGAGCCTGGTCCTCCTCTAAGTTTGGGGAGCCTTTTGATCTGGTTAGTTCCTCATTAATCTCATGGGTCTGTCTGCTCCCTGCACAAGGCAATGTTTCAATCCAGTTAATGAGGCAACATAATAGTAAGATTTATTTTTGTGTGTGTGTGGGGAGGATTTTGGGCAAGTCTGGTTTTATATAGCTCAGGCTGACCTCAAATTCCCTACGTAGATGAGGCTGGCCCTGAATTTCCAAACCCAAATTCCAAGCACTGGGATTATGGGTGTGTTCCACCACCTCTGACTAAAGTACATTGTGTCTTTGTTTGCTTTCTTTCTCTTTTACTTCTCCTCCTCCTTCTCCTCTTTTCCCTCCTCCTATCTCTCCTTTTCCCCATCCTCTTCTTCCTCCTTCTTCTCATCCTCTTGTTGGTGGTAGTAGAAGCTAAAATATGGTTGCATAAAGCACAGCCTGGCCTTGAATCATCGTTGTAAGTTGTGGAAGGTTTTGAAATCCTGGTCTGTAGCTCAAATTCTAATTGATCTTAATAATAAAAGCCCAGAGTGAGATAGTAGGGGGTGAAAGCTGAAAGATCAGAGAAGCAGAGCAGCAGCCACTGGTCCTTACCTCTACAAAATTTTCAGAACCAAGGGGCCAAGATCCTGTCTCTATGAATCCTCAGTCTGACCACCGTCTCTACAAAACCTCAGACAAAAACCTGAGCTCCTGTCTCCTCCTGCCTTAGAGTCAGTCCTCTCTCCACCCAGCCATATCACTTCCCAGCTTCACCTCCCTAGTGCTGGGATTAAAGGTGTGAGCCACCATCACTTGGCTCTGTTTCTCTTTTACACTGATTCAATCTCATATAGACCAGACTGGCCTTGAGCTCACAGAGATGCTTTGTCTCCCAGCTACTGGGATTAAAGGTGTGTGCCACCACTTGCTGACCTCTATGACTAACTAGTGTGGCTAGCTCCATGCTCTGATCTTCGGGCAAGCTGCACAAACAAAATATCAGTTCACTAGTCTTTCCGCCTCTTCTTCCCAAATGCTGGAATTCTTTGCCTGTATGCGCGTGCCTGGCTCTGATTTATTTTCTTCTGTATGAACCGTGTCTTCTCAGGCTCTTAGACATTGTTATTTCTGGTTATTGGGCCTGTGAATGAAGAATGAGTCTTATTCCATTGGGGTCTGAAGACCCCAATTCTCAAGTCTTCAGAATCAGGTGGAATTATTACATGACTGTCCTGGGCTCTACTTGCAGATGGCCAAGGGTGAGATTTTTTTTTTGGCCTCCAAAGTCACTTGAGCTAATTCTCACAATAAATCTCAGATACATAGGTATTTGTGCTAGACTTTTAGTCATTGTGATGAAAGACCTGACATACAGGCCTGAGGGGGACTTACCTTTTGTATTTGGAGGACTTACTTGTTTTGGCCCATCTTTTTAGAGATTCCAATCCGTAATCCTTGGCTCCACTGCCTCCAAGCCTGTGGTGAGGCAGAACATTATGGTGGGGAGGGCATTGACAGAAGGTGCTTACCTCATGGCAGTCAGGAAACAATGAAAGAAAACACACAAAGGGGGCATGGCAAGATATAACAAGATCACAGCCCCCTTCCCTCAGCCAGGCTCCATCCTCTGTGGTCTTGACATCTCTCACTTGTTCTGTTCACATTATAACTCTACCTATGGATTAGTCAGAGCTCCTGGGAAACGTCATTTCCCAAGATCCCATCAGCTGGCAACCAAGATGTAAGCCCATGAGCCCATGAGGGAGATATCAGATTCAAGCTGATATGTAATCTATTTCTTTGTTGGACCTGTTTTCTTGGAGCACCTGACTAATACAGGGAGTTATTGAGTGAGTCAGACTGAGAATTCCGCATCACTTATTAACAACACTGGCCATGGTGTCAGATTAGCAAACCTTGCAGGCAGCAAGGGCATCCAGGACTGGGGCAGGACATAGCATAATTGATAGACATTCCTGCCCCAGCATTTGCTGGTTTTGTGACCTGGCTCAATTAATCAAAAGCTCCAGATTTCTCACCTGCAAACCATGTAGCGTGGTGCCTACCTCACTGGATCACTGAGGAGCTTATTCTGTTGTTGGCTAAATATGAAATCTCAACAAGTGACAACCAATCCCCCAAAAGATGGGACACACTCCCATGTTGGAGGAAGCCGCTTGTTTGTCCTGGCTGCCCAGAACCAAAATAATCACACAGAAACTATATTAATTAAATCACTGCTTGGCCCATTAGCTCTTGCTTCTTATTGGCTAACTCTTACATATTAATTTAACCCACCTCCACTAATCTGTGTATTGCCACGTGGCTGTGACTTACCAGGTAAAATTTCCAGCATCTTTCTCCAGCAGGCTACATGTCTTCTTTATGACTCTGCCTCCTTTCTCCCAACATTCAACCTAGTTCTGTTCCCCTATAGCTCTGCTATAGGCCCAAAGTAGTTCCTTTATTAACCAATGATATTCACAGCATACAGAGGGGAATCCCACATCTCTAGGTTGGGATCTTGCCACCATGGATGCTGGGCACTGAGCACTTCCTACCTACAGCCCCAGAATGACTCTGGCTTTGCTTCTGCACTGCTCTAAGACCATTGTTTCCCTGGGATTTTAGTCACTGTAGAAATGAACTGCACTACTGATGTCTAAAATAGGGTACCACTGCTGTGAACAGACAAAGCAGGACCACTTTCCCTTAGTGCAATTGCAAGCGGGATTGGAAAGGCAAGGTCCTATAACAGAATGTGCCCATACTGTTCCCAGTTAGAGCTCTGCAACTGAGAAATGGGGGTGGTAACAGAAGAGTCTCCCTAGCAAGACCATGGTGATCACTGGTAATCGGTTGGTTAGCTTTCCATCACTATAAAAAAATGCAAGAGCAAAACTGTGACAAAGGTCACAATTTTAGAAGTTTCAATCCATAGTGAGCTGTTCTATAGTCTCTGAGACATAATGAAGCAGAGCATCACAGAGGAGATGGCACAATGGAACAGAGATGCTCACATCCTGGTAGCCAGGAAACACAGAGAGACCAAAAGAAAGAACAATGTACCCTTCCTCCAACTTGCCCCCAGCTCCCATCAATTTCAATAAACTTTCACTGTGCTGTTATCATTAACAATGACAACTGCAGATAGCACAGCACTTGATGAAGCAATGGGACACGTGCCTTTAAAGAGTATAATCAAGGCTGCCGGGGTTCCTAAGAAGCAAAGGCTCTAACCTCACACTGTTCTTCATGACTTGCATGCTTCCGTGTGGAGGAAATGAACAAAGAACCAGCTATAAACGTTAAACCCAGGCTTAGTTGTTTGACACAGATTGGTTACTGGGATAATGCTAGAATATAACTGAGAATCTAGGACCACAACCCCGCCCAGCCATCACTAGGCGAGTCAACAGCAGCCATGAAGTGATTGGTGGCTTTGACAAAGCTCTGTGTGGAGACATCATAGAAGCATGGGCTTCACGGAAAAGTAGAAACAGATTCCCAAGGAATGAGAGAAGCTTGGCATTATTTAACTAATGGATTTTTTTCCTGAAATCAGTTGGACTCTGGAAAGAGGAAATGAAGTATACATTGGCAATTGCCCAAACAGGGATCAAATAGCTTCTATGCTCATGACTGAGCCGTTCTACCTCCAAGGCGGATATCAGGAAATAAATCTAACTTTATGTGAGAATTCCTGTTTTAACTTTCACATACAATTCAATTTTTTTATAAATTCAATTTTATCTCTTTATTATGTGTATTAGCATCTCAGAAATGTAGTCAGTTGGCTTCTGATTGTTTTGTTTTTATTTGAGGAGGTGTTCTGGTACTTTCTGCCTCTCATGTGATGCCTATGCGCGCACACACACACTTATGCACATAGGCACACACACACAGTCATATATACACAACACAAGCATATGTCCACTCAGGCACTCACAGAGGCACATACACAGGCATACACAAACATGAACCCTATCACACACACATGTACGCACAAACACATACACAACCACATGATGTTGATGGCTTTTGAAGGAAATCTCTCGTGAAGGCTTCTAAGCTATGAATAAGTTACTTGCTAGGACTTCGGAGCTGAAGATCCAGCCCTTTTCTATCTAGTCACATTTGGAGTATGCTAAGCTTAAAATCGAAGCAACGAATATGAAGGCATTTCACAGCCTTCATCCCTAACTCCAAAGACTAGGAAGCAGCAAATGTTTGCATGGCACCTGTTCCCCATTACTGTGTCTGTGCATGCTGTCATCATGCAGAGAAGCAGCCTTGTTGATTCTTGCTTTGCCTCTCCATTAAAATAGTTATGACTCTACAAAGAAATACACAATGAGGGGGCGCATTAGTAAGAGACCCTTTTCTCTCTCTTGGAATCCTAGTGTGTAGAACTGGAGATGGAATGTGACCGGCCTCTCAAAAAGTGAATCTAGTCAACTGTCAGTGAGTTGATCAAATAATACGACACATTCATAGAGGGGGGAAGAGAGGGGCACCCACAGGTGCTCAAGCCCATTAATATAAAGCAGTGTGGTATTTGCACGGAATCTATATATGCCCTCCCACATGTATTCAACCACCCACAGATTACATGCAAAATTTAATATAACATTTGTTATATTTTAGAGAGTAATGACAAGGAAAAATGTCTGTAAATATGTGAAGCAGGTACAACTTTATTTGTAGGATATTTTCAACCCATGGTTGGTAGAATCTATAGATCAAAACTCAAGCATGCCAGTGGACGATTTTACATTTGATATGTAAATCATATATAAACGGAGTAGAGTGGTCCATTCCTATCGTCCCAGATGCGAGGGAGGTGAGACCGGGAGGATTGCCGGATGCCAGGAATTCAGAGACTGGGAAACACAAGGAGACTTTGTTCAGAAAAAGAAAAGAAGAAGCAAATGTAACCTCATATGCAGATGCCATGGGGCTAAAGTGGTGAGAAAATGGTGCAAGAATGAGCAGAGGAGGTGCAACCAACACTGCTTCTTTCCTAGGTGTCTGTCACTCAGATGCCTGCATTCCTCCATCAATCTGACACCACGTGCTTTCTCTCAGGACGCTTAGGACACTGTTACAGAAAAAGAAACCCAGGGACAAAGGTTTGGTGTCTCATCTAAGATCTCATAGTCATAGAAGGATCTGGCACTTGAGTCCGGACTTGTAACCCTCCATGTGTTAACTCTTCCCCTTGAGGTTTGATAGTAAGTGCTATGAAAGGCTAGCAGAAAGAACAGATCCCTGAGTCTGGGCAACTAGAAAGGCTTGGGACAAGGGGGTATTTGAACCTGGGACTTGAGAAGTAGAGGAAAATGAAAGGCAGCCAGCGGCAGGAGGGAGCTAGACAACGACACAGTAGAGAATAAAGATGGCCCAAGCCATGGTAGCCTCTACCGAAGGTCAGGGCTGTTTCTTGACTTGGCTGCATTTGTGGTTGGCATATGGGAGACCCCAAAATACCAGACTAGAGGCCCAGACTCTATTTTGTAACAAGAGCCCATGAATATTCAACCCGATTAATGACAAAATCACCTTAAGGGAAAAAGGGAATATTCAAGAAGAAAGAGAAAGTTCGAGTTGAATTTTCTTTTGCTGCACAAGCATACCCCTTCTCTTCTTCCTCCTCCACCCCATACTGCCATTTACTCCTGCTACCTATTCAGCCCTTTATACACCTCCCTGGTCTGAAACACACGATCTGGGCCCCTTTGCAACTGAAGCACAGGCTTTGTCTGCACTACTGTGTCTGCCAGTAGAAACGACTGTTTGCTCAGATTCTCCTGGGAAGACAGCTGCAGTTTGCTCTCTTGGCCTCTTCCTTTCACCCTGCATCCAGGTCACTGAACATTTGCAGAATCATATAGACTGCAGTGAGGTAAATAAAACTGATGTACTAAGGGTTTGTAATGGAAAGGGGTGAACTCACAAATACAGAGAAAGGGCAGAAGCCATCACTGATCCTGTGCTGTCTTTCCGCTGTCCTGGGTCTCCCCTCAGGCTAAGCGAAGGCTGGAGCAAGACAGACAGCATGCTTTCTCTTGCAGCTTTTTGGTGGATGCTAGCACCTCAGACCATGCTCAAAGGGCCAGTCTCCCAAAAGCTGACTGGCTGAATGGATTCTCACAACACATTGGCTGTATGCTCTGTCCTAGGATGATGGCATGTAAGTCCCAACTGGGAGAGTCTCGTGGGGCCTGCTGATGGCGTAGAAGAGGCTGAGATGGCTGTTGGCCTGCAAGTTCCCTCAGTCCCTGAACTATCTGGCTATTGGCCTGTGTCAGAGCTGGGATCTCATCCAGATGAAAGCCTGGTTTAGACATCAGCAAAAGAATTTGCTTTCCTGTAACATCTGTGGATGAGATCCCGACTCAGCCGTCTGAACTTACAACAGATTGAAAGATGGTCTCCGATGGGCGCCACACCCTGAAGGGGCCAAGAAGGGGCCAGGCACGAGTTTCTGCAGCACACCTGTGACAGTTTATATGGATCGTAAATTTGGCATAACCTAGAACTACTTAAGAGACGATTCTTTGGGACTGTCTGCAAAGGATTTCCCAGACAAGTTAATCAAGGTAGGAAGACTTACCCTAAATGTGTGAACAGAATAAAAAGGTGAAAATGAGCCGAGCACCAGCATTTAACACCCTCTGCTTCCTGACTGTGGGCGACTCAAGTTCCGGCCACTCACTGTGCCTTCCTTGCCTTGATGGGCTGTACCCTTGACCTTCACTCCCTTAAGTAGCATCTTAAGAGTGGAAAGCACACATAGGGATGTGCTGGCTTTTCATTCTACAACTGTCTTCCTTCACCTATGACTCCACCTATGAAGTTCCTCAGTCTCATCAGAACCATGTAAACCACTGCAAATCAAAACTCTAAGCCCAGTTCTTCCTTTCATTCCTCCCTCCTCACAAAACTGTAATCAATTTCTGCCTACTACCTGGCAAATCACTTTCTTTCCCGCCTGGATCATCTGATCCTTTCAAAGTTTCTTCCCTCTCTCCCATGCCCAGGGGCTCGCCAGGCAACCTCCCGACCTGGACCTGTCTATTTCTCACTTCACTGACCACCCACAGCAAACAGTGTGGAAGGAAGCCACAGGTGGAATGTTGGACATGGAGTTTTGCTGTTTCTGGTCACGAACAGTCCCCACCGCTGTGATGCGAATTATCAAGTGAGAGTTAGCCAATAAGGGGCTGGAGATAATGGGCCAGGCAGTATTTAAATAAATACAGTTTCCGTGTAATTATTTCGGGTACACACCGGGAGCCGGATGGCACAAGGGGCCCTGCGCTGGGAACGCAGCCCGAGCCCCTCAGTACAACACCGCTGGCAATCCTTTCTTACGTCCCTGGCCAGACTCCCTTCTGACACCGCGTGGTACTAGTGACCAATCTGTGTCGCTGAGGAGACCCTGTGCTAAGGAAAGACCTACAGGTGCCACAGTAACAGCTGAGCCCTCTGTGTTTGTGAGATTAGGAATGGGATTCAAGTTCAGCTTGTCGCGTCTGTCCAATGCATTGCCAGGCAGCAGAGAGCAAAGTCTGAGTTGCGGCACTTCCTGGGGCACACAGCTAGCCAGCACTAGGGCTGAGCCAAGCCCCCCAGGCTTTCTATCAGGGCTTTCCCCGGGGCAGTCATCAAGTTAGTATTGTGGTGTCTCCTGCACCCACCCTTTTCCCATGCTTACAATTCTTGTCCCAGTTCATGCCTTTGAGCGATATTTATAGGCCTTTCTTTGGTCGTGGAGGACAAAAACAGGCTGCCCAGCACAGGGACTTGTGAATTCTGTGGGAAAAGGTTCATCCCCTTGTGCCGTGCAGGTCATGTGACCTTATTCCCTTCACTAGGGCAAGGGTGGGGACTAAAACACATGCTGTTTGAATAAGAGGAGCAATTTAAATAAAGTTTAATGAAATCTGTGGCAAAAAAAAAAGAAATAGATATCTAATTCTTGAAGAAATAATTCCACATCCTAAAAATTGCTTTCTGGAAGGAACAAGCTGGTGAACTCACGTTGAGGTTGAAGGTTGGGTTAGTAGACTCTGCATAAACCAAACACCTCCAAGTGAATATCGGCGAATCACGCCGAAAGCCAGCAATCTTCCCTCATTGGTTTATGAAAACAGTTATGTTTTGTCATTGAAATAAAACAGTGAAGTCTCACAAAAGCAGCTCTGGTGTGAACTGAGTTAGGGGTCTCTCTGGGCCATGAGAGCACGAATCAGATTCCACAATAGATCCCTTCTCATGTCTCATACCCTATTGGTTCTGATCTTGGGGAGGTACTTGAAGGGTACAGAAGGGCGTTCTGGCCCCTGCCTACCTTGACTTCACTGGCACATTAGCCTCTGTACTGACCACCATTCCCAGGCTGTCCTTGAATGCTATGACTGAGGCCCTTTGTCCATACCCTCTGCCTCACGTGCAACTGCTGCAAACCCAAGGCCATTTCCTCTCTGGTTTTCCCTTATCTCTTCTTCATGGTACTAGGGCACAACCTGACTCAGAAGGAGCCCTGGCTGGGCCACAAGGCCCTCCTCAGTAGAGTATTTCTGTAGCAGTGTTAGCAGCTGAAGACAGTCTGCTGCTGACACCTGAAGCAGCTGGGGGAGGAAGTCCTGTTTCAGAGGGTAAACCATAGTGCCTGACTTGTGTATATAGATCCTGTCCTGGTGTAGGGCTATGAAGGACTTGTGTGCAGACACTGTCCTGGTGTGGACTATGACAGACTTGTATGCAGACACTATTCTGGTATGGGGTATGATGGACTTGTGTGCAGACACTGTTCTGGTATTGGCTATGAAGGACTTGAGTGTAGACACTGTTCTGGTATGGGGTGTGATGGACTTGAGTGCAGACACTGTTCTGGTGTGGGCTATGATACTCCTTGGATCCCATGACACTGTGAAAGCTCTAGAATACACATGTGATAATGAGCATGAAGTTGGCCTTCAGTTTCAGTCCTGTCTTAGGAAAGTAATCCATGTGAAACGACTGTTTATTCAAGCACAATATACTCTACAGAAGACTTTCTAAACCTTTTCTGTCAACCCTCATGCTCTCTTCTACCTCCCCCTAACTGTTGATGCTTCCCTTCCTGGCTGTCAGGGATATCAAAAGCTGGGAGACAAGGGCCAGTCCACACACACCTGGCTGCTGCCAGAGGTTCCATGGGTGGGAACCAATAGATATCTTACTGCCTTCTTTGACTTCTATAACCCTTTGCCCCTGATTCCTGGGAAATAACCAGTTTCTCTGCTGCGGGACAATGGTCTTTTATCCTGTCACTTGTATTTTAAATAAATGCTGATTAGCCAGTGGCCAAGCAGGAAGTATAGGCAGAGCAACCAGGCAGGAAGTAGAGGTTGGGGCAATGAGAACTCTGGGAAGAGGGAAGTTTCAGTCTGCAGTTGTCACCCAGACACAGAGGAAGCCAGACACAGAGCAAGCAAGATGTGACTGCCTCGCCGAAAAAGGTACCAAGCCACATGGCTAACACAGACAAGAATTATGGGCTAATATAAGTTATAAGAGCTAATAAGAAGCCTGAGCTAATAGGCCAATCAGTTTATAATTAATGTAGACCTCTGTGTATTTCTTTGGGACTGAGCGACTGTAGGACCGCGTGGGACAGAAACGTCAGACATTTCTCACAAGGATACCCACTGTATCTTCCTAGGATCTCCTC
The DNA here is from genome assembly GCA_004026605.1 of Ondatra zibethicus. Lineage (NCBI taxonomy): Eukaryota > Metazoa > Chordata > Mammalia > Rodentia > Cricetidae > Ondatra > Ondatra zibethicus. Next base: position 63,872 of record PVIU01009514.1, on the reverse strand, counting down.
CCATAAAGTGTCTACAAAACCATAAACAGACTGGTGGCTTGGGACAGTGCCTTTGCCACACCTTTCCCAGACCAGTTGTGAACAACCTGAAGGGAGAAGAAACACATCCAGACAGTACACCTGAATGGACAATGAGTATCTTACCCCATGATCCTCAGACTCCATGTCACAGCACCAACTTCTCTCTGTGGCTGAACTTACCACCCAGACAATCTCCAACTCTCCAACATTGAAAGCTGGGGATCAAGCCCAAGGAGGGATCAGCTTCCTAGTCCTTATGCCTGAGTCACTGGGGGTGTGCCTCTGTGACATTCAGACTTAGAAATGTTCCACCATCTTTCCAGCCTCCATCACAAATATCCTGTCTGTCATTCCTCTTGCTTATGACTGATCCCTGCTGGCTCAGGAAGAGGAGCCTTTCTCCCATGTCATCTAGGTTTAAAGGGAAGACATTCCTGGAGGGTGCTTCTCTAAGTCCTGAGAATATTCGAGCTGTATGGGATCTGAAAAGCAACTCAGTTCTGCACGTACATTAAAGTAGGAGTGTCACCACAGTGGAAACCACAGGATAAACAGGCTCACCTTGGAGGAAAACCTTCCTTGACTCTGCAGAGCCATATTCCCCATCAACTAGAACATATTTTTAAAACAATACAAGGATACAATAAGATGCAGAATGTCCAAGTTGGGTGAATTTGTAAACTAGATTGTGACATGATGGATAATTCTGGACAGTTACCGGTTCTTGAATTTATCCTCATTGATTATTGTGGAAAATTCAAAAGTCACTGCTAAAAAATGGGTGAGATATCACATCATCCATTAATCTCATGTCTAGGTGTGTACCTTAAAGGATGGAAAGTAGGGTCTAGAAGAGATATTTGCATAGCTAGGTCCATGGCAGAATCATTTACAGTAGCCAGAAGGTGGAAGCGCTTTGAGTGTCCATCAACAGATGACGGGGGCATCAGTTACTTTACTTGGTGCTGTGACCAAGCAAGAACAAGGAAGGAAGGTTTACTTTGGCTCAAGGTTTAAGGATACATTCTCTAATGCTGGGGAAGGCATGACAGAAGCATGACAGAGCTGGTCACACTGTGTTAGCTGTCAGGAAGCAGGCAGTGATGGATGCCGATGTTCAGCCCTCTTTTTCCTCATATCTGATTTGGATCCTAGCCTCCAGATGTTTCCACCCACATTCTGGGTGGGTGTTTGGTACTAAATTAACCCTCTCTGGAAACACCCTCATAGACACACCCAGAGGTGGGTCTCCTAGGTGATTCTAAATCCAGTGAAGAGGACAATAAAGACTGATCACCAAAAATAGATAAAGAAAATACCACACACACACACACACACAGAGAGAGAGAGGGAGGCACACATGCACATATGCACAATGGACCATTACTCAGATAAAAATGGAATACATCCTGAATCATGTTACAACATGGATAAACCGTGAAGACATTATGCTAAGTGACATAAACTAGACACCAAAGAACACATACCGTATAATTCCACTCACCTGAGGTACCTAGCAGAGTCAAATTCATAGAGACTGAAAATAGGATGGAGTTTGTCCGGGCTAAGGGAAGAGGGGAGGGAAGATAGAGTGCCATGGGTGTGTAGGTTCCATTTAATAAAACACACGGAATTGTGAAGGTGGGTGACAGTGATGGCTACCCAAGGTATGAATGTACTTAATTCCCCTGTTTAGCATGAATTCCAATTGGTCTTAATAAATAAAACCTGGAGTTAGATATTATGGGGTGAAAGCTGAAGGATCAGAGAGATGGTACAGCCAACCTCTAGAGAGACCTTTAACCTCTACCAGTGCTAAGATCAAAGGGGCTAGCTATCTTGTCCTGAGACTGTCTCCACAGACTGCCCTGAGCCCTTGTCTCCTCCCACCTTATCTTCCTCTCTCCACCCAGCCATGTCACTCCTGTCGCCACCTCCCTAGTGCTGGGATTAAAGGTGTGGGACCCCAAGCGCTGGAATCACCTTTGTGTGAGCTCTGTTTTTCTTTTAGACAGATTCAATCTAGTGAAGCCCAGGGTGGCCTTGATCCCGTCTGCCTCTGTCCCCAAGTCTTGTGATTAAAGGTGTGTGCCAACACTCCCTGGCCTCTAGTGGCTTAGCTCTGCACTCTGATCTTCAGGCAAGTTGTATTTGCTTAAACACAAACAAAGTATCACTATACCCCTGAACAGAAACATTTTAAAAATAAAAATTTCAGGCACCAAATTTTATTTTATGCATGCTATTCTGAAGTTAAAACAGAAGCACATGCAAGGATAAGTATGGTTTTCAAAATCATCTTGTCCTATTGGCCCCATACATTGCCAAGCAGCAAAGGGTGAGGTCAGAGTCAGTCATTTCCTAGGGTACACATCTGGCCAGTGCTGGGTCTGAGCCAGCACTCCTGACTCTAACTGTTCTCCCTCTTCCAAGCTTATTATCTGTCAGTGTTTTTCTTGATGATAGGCAGTGTGGAAGTGAGTAGGGCAGCAAGCAAGGCAACTGCTGCCCTTATTTGTGCCCCCACTCTCCTTCCCATTTCTATCATTTTACCCCAGGGCCATAGCCACTTGAGTTACTGAGATAGTCCCTATTGGTCAGACTCTGGGTGAACGTATTCTGTTCATGTTGCTTTTAGATAATACTAAGTGTGTCACCCCCCTGTTTCACATTTGTCCATGGCTTCCTGTTTTCAGAACAGAAGGGCAGAAAGGTTTTTCTTTCAGAGCAACTTAGTCGACTGGTGATAAGCACATGCATCCCAAGGCGTCAAGTGACAAGAGACTTTGGAAGGGAGGTGCTTCTGAAGAGGAAGTGATGGAGAGGAAGTGGATGAGCAGGGAAGAAGGATTGGCTGGGAGGAGTTCTCACCTTCACAGCAGTCCTGGACAAATTCCAGGCAGATGGACAGATTGTCCTTGAGCCAGAGAATAAAATCCACCTCTGTGTCAACCCCTGGCTGGGAAGAGCCAGGAAGAGTGTGGCCCAGGGGTGATGGATTCAGATATGCAGCAACTGGAGAGGGTCAATTAGCTGCTGACGAATCCAATAGAGGTCCTCTTGCAGGGAGACCTGAGGGGCATCTCTATGACAGCATTAATACTCTTGGTCTTTTGGCATTTATGCATCAAGAAGCACTGGACTGAGAGGCTATCCTCTGGCCAGCAAAGCCTGTCATAGTCAATCCCTGGAATTTCCTTAGCTTTATGCGGTAGATGGTTGAATAGGAGAGGAGGGTTGCATTTGACATTCCTTTCATTATGCTATTAGAGCCAAATCTCCTCATCAGCCATTCAAAGTCATTCATTACTGATCCTTCTGCCCAGTGAATATGATGTGTCCCTTGAGGCAAAGGCTACCTCCTCCTTAAGACCTCTTTATCATTTGTCTTTCCTCTAAGTCCCATGGCCTCTGGGTCTTCCTTATGGTGCTTACTATTATGTGCTTTGTATTTTCCAGTTCACGGGCTGAATCTCTTTCCGTAGATAACTCCTGGAGGATGGCTGGATGCTGCATTCATCTTCACAGTGCACTTTTCATAATGGTGCACTCTGTCACCACAGCAATGACATTGATGTATAGTTTAGTCAAATTAAACAAGCTTCCTCATATCAATGGACTCATCAAATGGAAACCTTATGTTCTATGACAATGCCTGGGCAAACACATGAACCCTTCTACCCAATTTTATCATGAACGCAATTTTCATGCTTTTGTGTTTCCATGCGTTTGGTATGAAGTTTTCCTTTCATTCTGTGTATTGAACTGTAATTCCATGAACTTAATGGATGTCTCCAGCAAAGAGCCCTGTGGTTCTGTAAGCATACAGACCAAAGAGACATTTATAACTTATTATAACATAAAGACCAACACTTCATTTTTAAAAAATTATTATTTTAAAATCCCTGGAAACATAAACAAACGATATTCAATACCTCTTCAGAAACAAAGCAAATAAGCAAAATGGAAAGTGGAGACTATACAGAGGGAGGAGGGAAAGACTTGATTTAAAAAAAAATAAAGCTTTGCAATTTGGCTTTGGATGGGGTAGTTTTGGCCTCAGACTAGATCCCAGGCCACTCAATTAAGTGATGCCCTGCTAATTCCATTTCCTCTCCAATCCACTTCTTCATCTGTCGACATTTCTCTTTATGCTGGACTTTTCTGCTATCTAGTCAACCACAGCCAAAACTGACCCACAGACTGTCACTCCAAAATGGAAGTTCAATAGACTCTCTCTAAGTGTGCAGAATGAGTTAGTTAGCTAGCCTTCCACTCAAAATACCCATATACAAATAAAAGCAAATAAGTAAAACAAAGATAGATTTAAAAAAGAGTCAGAGAAACTGGTAGTTTGAAAGAAAATGGCCCCTAAAGGGAGTGGCACTATTAGGAGGTGTGGCCTTGTTGAAGTAGGTGTGGCCTTATTGGACAAAGTGTGTCACTGTGGAAGAGGGCTTTGAGGTCTCATATATGCTCAAGCCACGCCCAGTTTCAGACCACTTCCTGTTGTTCTGTGCAAAATGTAGAACTCTCAGCTACCTCTTCAGCAACATGTCTGCCTTCGTGCTGCCATGTCCCACCATGATGATAATGGATGGAACCTCTGAACTGTAAGCCATTTAATTAAATCTATTTCCTTTATAAGAGTTGCTGTGGTCATGGTGTGTCTTCACAGTAATAGAAGCCCTAACTACGACAATCAATACAGAAAGAAAGAAGCTATCTTAATGAAATCAGAGATCAGAATTTAGAATTTAAAATTCTAGATCAGAATCTAGAATTTTCTCCCAGAGTAGAAAGTTGATGACTGTCCTATGCTAAATATCATGGCAAATTTTTCTCTTAGGGTAGAATAGAGAAGATAGTTATAGTTTGAAGAAAAAAGTCTCATGTATGGGAATATATATTTACATATGTGTGTGTATATGTGTGTATAATTAACACCCCCACATACACACTCCATGCCAGTGCTATGCATCTAACCCTGGTAATGGTCAATCTTGATTGTCAACTTGTCAAGATTTAGAATTACTTAGGAGACACTTAAGCATATTTATGAGGATGTGATGATGTTTGCAGAGGAACTTGACTGAGAGCAGAAGGAGGAGGAAGAAGAGGAAGAAGAAGAAGAAGAAGAAGAAGAAGAAGAAGAAGAAGAAGAAGAAGAAGAAGAAGAAGAAGAAGAAGAAGAAGAAGAAGAAGAAAGAGGAGGAGGAGGAGAAGGAGAAGAAGGAGAAGAAGAAGAAAAGAAGAAGAAAACAAGAAGAAGAAGAAGAAGAAGAAGAAGAAGAAGAAGAAGAAGAAGAAGAAGAAGAAGAAGAAGAAGAAGAAGAAGAAGAAGCAAGGAAGGGGAGGAGAAGAGATGATCTCCACAAGGTTTTTAGTTTTTACAGACATAGTTGGAAAATTCCACAGGTAAACACAATGAAAATGTGCATGCCAAAATCACAAAGAAAGGGCAGGTAGAAGCTGACAAAGCTGCACTCTGGAACAGGTGACACCACCCAAGAAAGAGTCAGCGCACAGGGGGAAATACCTGATGTTCCAAACCATTAGATAAAGTTACTAAATGTCCCTGAACCTGGATTTCACCCACACCCAGACCTGTCTGTCTGGTAAGGACTAGGCATGCTACCTTCCTGCTCACTGCCTGCTTATCTTCTATAGAAATTTCTATGTGGTCTGTTAGCAAGTAATTTTTTGGGATTGACTCTACGTAACTTGAACATTAGAACAAAAAGTGAATGTTAGCACTCCAAGGACTCATGATGCAGGGGAATGAAAAGGTCATTCCATTGCCTGTGCAGGAGAAGTTACACTGCTGAGCTGTTTTGGGAATGAATCCCATTTTGAAGGGAGGATCATGGCCTCACAGCTTTCCACAGATACGACACTGACTTTTCCAAAAGACAAGTGTAATGTGGGTAGCAAGCCATCCAGGTCTGTCCCCCCTGAGGTGGAAGACTTTTAGAGGCCCCAAAACACTAGGCCTTAGCTCTTACCCTCACTCCGCTGGTGTCCTGCCAGCTCCACTTTTATGGGAGTTTTCTGACTACTATCTGTGGGAGCGTTATAACTAGTGGCAGCACACAGGCAAATGGACCCTGCCAGGATCCACGAGGTGGCTTTTTCAATCCCAGCCTTTTGCTCCCCTCAGTGGCTTGTGACATGGTGCGGCTTTTTTCAATTCCAGCCTTTTGCTCCCCTCCGCACCTTGTGGCATGGCGGCTCAGCGAGAGGGTGGATCACACCTCTAGGTCTCTCTTATTATTAAGATTAAAATCCCTGAAGCTCAAAAATTGTGGCTTTTCCCTCTCTTATTGAGCTTAAACCCCCTACAGGTCAAAAATTGTGGCTTTTTTCATACAACATGTGACTGCTGCCATTTTGACTGAGGTCATGTGACCTCACCACCATCTTAACTGAAGTCAGGTGACTTCACCGCCATCTTAACTGAGTGGCTTTTTTCATGCAGCATGTGACTGCTGCCATTTTGACTGAGGTCATGTGACATCACCACCATCTTAACTGAGGTCAATGACTTCACCGCCATCTTAACTGAGTGGCTTTTCCATACAACATGTGGCTGCTGTCATTCTGACTGGGGTCAGGTGACTTCGCCACCATATTGGCTGAGAGCCAGGTCAGATGACCAAGTTCTGCCATCTTTACTGAGGTATTACCTGCCTGGTTCCCCAGTGTTAACTTTATTGCATGGGTGACCTTACTGCCATCTTAACTGAGAGCCAGGTCAGGTGACCAAGTTCTCCCATCTTTACTGAAACATGCCCTGTCTTGCCCCCTGGTTTACTTATGTTTTTTTTCACTAAATTCCTCTTGTTGACTCTGTTGCATGTGTTTTACGCAGTGGCATGCCTTTGGTAGGGCCCACTAAGAGCATCCACTTTACCCAATTCCTGTTCACTCTCTGTGTGTGATCATACATGTAACTTAAATGTACCTATGCTTAATGTTATAATTGTTCATTACATCTCATTTCAGACTACAAAAACAATAAGTCTCATGTTTTAAACTGGTATGTACTTTTAAGTCTCTTTCAAAAATACTTTATATTTAATCCAACCCTCATTTAGGATATATTAAGCTGTTCTCTACTATTGTCAGTTCTGCCGTTAACCTATTGCAAGCAGTTTTTTCTTCTTTCTGTCTTTTTACGACTGTAAATCTTACCTGTTAAGAGCCAGTAGAGTCAAGCTCAGACCCAACTCTCCAAGGAGATTCTATACTGCAGTTCTGATAAACAGCCCTCAGCTGCTCAGAGATCTAGGGAATATGGCATTTAAATATTTAATTATTAAAAAACTTTTCATAACAAAAAGAGACATTTTGGCTCCTAGCAGCAGCACTCTATTTCCTCCAAAAAAGACAGAAGACAAATGGGCACAGAACAACGTCCATCTGCAATTCGCTGCAATTGCCAAGTGCCAACCATTGGGAAAAACTGCCTTTCATCTAAACTAAAGATCTCCAGATGTGGACAGAATCGCTGGAATCAACAGCCTAGCTGCTCAGGTCAAGGTAGGCTTGTCTTCCTACAGATTTCTTAGCCCACAGGATCTTCTGGAGCCTGGCAGGCCCTGCGCTAAATAGCAGAAGGCAAATATGACTTTCAGCTACCATGGGGGACCCTGAGGAAGGGCTCTAGGTACCAACCAAGTAAGTTCTCTGTCATTTTTTAATCAGTAACTCAAGTAAAAATTTTATCCTTCTCAAAGATCTCTGATACAGTCTGACAGCTGAGAGGTTTTGTCAGTTCAAAAGGACAACCTCACCAAAGAAATTTCAGTAAAATACAAATACAAGACCTACAAATTATAAAGATGTAAGGGCAAATACAAGTTATCAAACTTCTCTCTCATGCTGCCTTCCATAGTCTTAAAAATACTTTTCATCGTGCAAAAGTATCTGTCACAGTCATTCTGACATAAATATGCTACTGTTTATACAATGTATATGTCTGAAACTTCTGTTTTCACAAACCCAAAGAATTCTTGTGAGTTCCAGGGAGCTGAATTGAAGGATCCACCTTAAAACACGTCAGATACATCCCCCTCAATTCCCTGGTCCTAAATTCTTTTTCTTAATTTAACTTTGTTCTTTGTTCTGCCAATACCTTAACCAGGTGTAAGAGACACCAGACATTTCCATGCCACAAACACCAGACAGGAGCAAAGAGACCAGCTATGCCAGCATGTGACCAGCACCCAGGCTTCTCAGGTTCTCCCCCAAAGATGATGCCCACAAATAAGCAGGAAGCAGTCTTGAGAATTGGCCACCCCAATTCCTTTGACCTGTGGTACCTAACTGCCCACTTTTTTATTATAAAAAAGAGATGGGAATGTAATTATTGTTCTGTCTCTTTAAGAGACAAGCCACGCCCACTCCCTCCCCCATCTGCTGAGGCAGGCTGATCTTCATCTTCCAGCCTGAGTATTCTCTCTCTTTTCTGTCTTCCTCTTGGAGAGGCAGCTTCTGCCTTTCTCCCTACTTCTCCCCTTCCCCTGCTTCTGTCTCTCTCTTCTCTCTCTCCCCCCTCATCTCCCCTTTTTCCTTCCCCTCAATAACCCACCTAATAAATGTTCAACTTTACTCTGCATGGCGTGCCTATCCATGTCTCTGTCTCTTGTCCACCTGCCATGTGTCTCCCTGCCTGGGACCAGTCACCGCTCAGGGACTGGCAGCCGTCTCTACCTGGGACTGGCTGCTCTCAGGGCCCGCTGCCTGCCGCCACATGGCCCGCTACCACCCCTTGGGGACCTACAGCATTTCTGCTGCCTACTGCCGCTGGGAATCCTGCAGCATTTTTAATTTTTCCATTACAACAAGTGTTCCCATAGCTCTGCAAAACAGGTTATTCTATGTGGACATGTATGAATACACTTTCTATGGATCTGCCTGTTGTTCTGTCAGCTGTACATTTATTGCATAGTCTTGTGGGCTCTGACAAAATCCTTTCCTGCTCAGCTTGCTGTTGGTCAAGGTGTTGATCATAGTAATAGACACCAAACCAGAACAGTGGTGGTTGAGGCTCATTTGGGCATTTCTACTTATACCGCAATAACCAGAGTGGCAACCAGATTGTTGCCTACTTGCTGATGGCCATAACAAGTCATGCCTCCTTGTCATGCTCCACAGAACTGCCAAATCCTGTTAGAAAGCCAACTCCTTTCTCTCCTGAAAATACCTGGCCCATCAAACCAAAGATGCCATGTGGTACTGTTGGTGAATGTGATGGGTCAAGCCATGCTTAAAAGTCATATTGGATAGCTTTCTGGAACCTCAGTTGCTGTAGGATAGTAGTCCTTAGTGCCAGGCAATTCTTCAGGGGCCCAAGGAGAGAGTCACCAGACTCAAAGGAACCACCTAGACCAGGGGGACAAAGAAACAAAAGAAAAAGTAGATTTAAAGCGAGAGGCAGACACATGGAGAGATGGCGAGAGGAGGAAAGGTACACGGAGAAAGGAGAGAGAGATGAGATGTAAAGAGAGAGGAATGGTGAGGTAGAGAAGACAAGGCCCTCCCCGTCTTGTGGCATGAAGCTCCCAGGGAAATTTTTGTCCTTGTGAGAAATGAGTCTGGAGTCTCAAGAAAATGACCGCACAATCCAAAATATTCCCTGAGAGCAAAACATTTTGTTTCTGCAAAGGGGCGTGTGACTGTGAGCAAGAGACTGCACCCAATAGGCACCCTACTGAGCTTGTAGTCCTAGGGCAGGGTCCTGGGCCTCACTCTGAGTGGTCAGGGCGTGGCCCCACATTCTTACATGATAGGTTTAATTAAGGCAGCAGAGTTGATAAGCAAAGTGCAATTTTTGGAGGATGGATGCAACCGTGCTATGTACTTGGATCTTAAAAAAAATGCTGACTGGGGGAGGGGTTTCTGCCAGACAGTGGTTTTTTCGTTGTTTTGTTTTTGTCTTTGATTTTTCTTTTTTAGATTTCTTTAAAGATGGAACTTTCTTAGTCTCATTTAACCTTTTAGTAGAAAAAAAAGTATGTTTTGTTTACAGTTCCCACAGTTTTCTCCAAAGAGTCCCTCATCTAATGAATCCATCTGTTCCTGTGCATTTGAAACACACTCCAGACACAGTGGATGGAGTCTGGTGCCCTGCCTGGGACCTCTGGCAAAGATGGGAAGAACACCAATCTTCCCTTACTGGGCTCTGGGTGGCCTACCGAAGGCCCCACATATGTGCTAAGCCCCTGGACAGCAAGAGACAGTACCATACACACATCAAGGAGCAGTCAATCAGGAGTGCATTCAAAGACATGCCCACCACCCCAGCCAGACCCAGATCTAGACCCCACCACCATGCTACCATACTCCAGGATAAATCCTATGAGTGAGCTGAGACCAGCGACTGAAGGCAACCACCAAGGAGGAAACAACTCTCCATTCAGTCGGAAGTGGAATAACGTCCAGAGGGCCAGGTTTGGTCTGCAGTCAGAGACAGCAGGGCTGGACCTCACCCAATGCCACCTGTAGGGCACGTCACCCAGGCTCTTCTGCCAGCTGTGGGACACCTTTGAACTGGTGCTGCTGTGAGTAAAGCCTGCTGGTACTGTTGTTAGAACTCATGTGTGCAAGACCGCTCTGTCCAGAAAAGCCGAGCCTGGCTGAGGAGGTGAAGAGTGCTGTATCCAAGGTACTGAGCCCACCACTTTCCACCATCATATCCCTGCTGAGGACAGCCTACAGAAGGCACTTCTGAGCTTGGGGATTCCAGGGCTATAAATGGAAGCCACAGAGTCACTGAAAGCTGGTTGCAGATGAATATATTCTTGAAACAACCTTTGCCCAATTTCTCTACCTCCGAAAGCCAGTCTTAAGGAACAGTTTGTCGTGGCCGCACTCAGTGAATCTGAATATGATGTGTTCATCTCAGCCATAGAATCAAAGTTTCAATGCTTTGTATGGGAAGGTTTTTGTTAATATTTATTGATTTATTTCTAGTTTGTAAAGGCTTTTAAAAAAAAATCAAGAACCATTTCCCTGCTTTTGTTAAATTCACTGATTTACCAAGAGAAAATTTACTTTGGTTTTTTATTTAATTAATTTGAATTGTTTTTATTTTATGGGTATGGGTGTTTTGCCTGCCTGCCCACATGTCTGTATGCCACATATGTGTCTGGTGTCTAGTGCCTGACTTGGGTGGTAGTGCAGGAAAGGATGGTGGGGACCCTGGAACAGCAGTAACTGATAGTTGTCAGTTGACATGTGAGTGCTGGGAATCCAGCTGCAGTCCTGTGGAAAAGCAGCCAGTGGTTTTAACTGCTGAGCCATTTCTCTAGCCCCATACTTTGGCCTTTTCAATGAAATGTCTATCAGTAGTTTTAGAATGGCTCAGTTTACTTACAATCCTTAAGATTCCAGTGGTTAATTTTTAGTGCAAATAATGTCAGTGTGATGTCTGTGGTAGTTTGAACGTAATTGGCCCCCATAATCTCACTGGGAGTGGCACTATTAGAGGTATTGTTTTGTTAGAGTAGTGTGGCCTTATTGGAGGAAGTGTGTCACTGTGGGGACAGGCTTTGAAGTTTCCTGTGCTCAGGATATGCCCAGTGTTTCAGTTCACTTCCTGTTGCCCATGGATCAAGATGTAGGACCCTCAGCTTCTTCTCCAGCACCATATCTGCCTGCGTGTCACCATGTCCTACCATGATGATAATGGACTGAATTTCTGAACTGTAAGCCACCCCAATTAAATGTTTTCTTCATAAGAGTTACTGCGGTCATGGTGTCTCTTCACAGCGATAGAAACCCTAAGACACTGCCTCAGGTACCTCTGGCCAAAGCTGAAAGGAACAGGACAGGAAGAGACCCCAGAGTGGCAGTACAGGCGTTGCAGGTGGTGGGGAGGGTGTCAAAACCTGTGGAATGGGAGAAAAGCAGCACAGGCTTGGGGTCATAGAAAAGAGAGATGCTGGGGATGGGGGTAAGGGTCAAAGAAGCCTGGAGAAGGGAGGGCAGGGCAGGCACATAGAGAGTGAGGCTGTGGCTGACGGACAGAGAGGGCAAAGCAAGAGGCATGTTCCAGGAAATATTATTTTAAAGTCTGTTGTTTTTGTTTAGTCCGCATTTGTTTAGGTCAGTGAAGTTGATTCTTAGTCTAAAACACCTGATGGTCTAATAAAGAACTGAACAGCCAATGACAAGGCAGGAGCAAGGATAGGTGGGGCTGGCAAGCAGAGAGTATAAATAGAAGGAGAACTGAGGAACAGGAGAAGCAGCAAGAGAACAAGAAGAGGAGGATGTCAAGGACCAGCCACCCAGCCATGCAGCTGCCCAGCAAGCTGCGGAGAAAGAAGAAAGGTGTACAGAAATAGAGAAAGATAAAAGCCCAGAGGCAAAAGGTAGTTGGGATAATTAAAGAAAATCTGGCAATCTGGCAAGAAACAAGGCAAGCTAAGGCTGGGCATTCATAACTAAGAATAAGCCTCTGTGTGTGAGGGAGCCAGGGAAGCAAGGGGGCATAGCTCAGTCACCAGACTCTGAGGAGCTCCGTCTTTGGGTACCCACTTTCTCGCACAGTCCTCCACCACACTGAGTAGGGATGGCCTGGTGGCCAAGGAGACTGTACTGTTTCCCCTTTGCACTCTCTTGGGTTATTTGTTCTAGAACAGTGGGATGCCTTGTGGAGATGTTCAAGCATCCCTCAAGAAAGGCACTTGTGCTTATGAGAGCTTTGGCTTCCTGCCCACAGTCCTGGGGGCATGCCTTCTGGGAAGCAGCTGCACAGGCTCAAATCTCCAACATCCAGTATCCTACAGGCGAATCCCACAGAAGAAGCCAAGCCAGAACTACCAACTAAGCCACCCTTGACCCACAGATCCTCCTTGATATAATAAATGTGTGTCCTTGTGCTAAACCCTCACGTTTAGGGATATTTGAATCTATAGATGCCGAGGAAGCTAGGACTCAAAGGAGGACAGAGAGCCCCTCGTCCCTGCAATTATCGTTCCCCAGGTCTCTCCTAGGCCCTGCCATACGTCTTTGATGAGCTGTGCCTGGAAGCCCCATAAACAATTCACGTGGGTTTTGTAAGTTGGAAAATTTTGCCAGTTTGCTGAATCTGTCATTACAGAAATAGGTCCTCCATGACCTGACTTCTGGTAGACTGATTTTCCCTGAATAACCCGAAGCTGGGATACTTTGAGGGATTTTATACTTTGCAAAACTAGAACTGGGGTTTTGGAGAGCATTTGGCTAAACTATGTTAAGGTGGAGCTGACATAAATGTCAGGGAAGCGGGTGGCTGACGGTGGCTTCTCGGAGCCATATCAACTGTCCCACATCGCATTGCATTGGTTTGGGTCATGGTAAAACAAATATAATAGATCCCTCACACACACACACACGCATGCACGCACGCACGCATGCACGTGACAAGACTCACCCTTTCTTGATTTCTGATAATCTGCAATTATGTTTGGGAATAACTTTAGCTCTCTAGGATGATGATAAGAATGTAATTTTCAGGTATAATAAAAAGAGGAATTGGATTCATAAATAAAGTCTCCACAGATGCTTAATGCTACCTTCAAGAAGTCACAAGTGGAGTTCTCCTGCAAGTCCCAGGTGACCGCCAGCAGGCAAGCCAGCTGCAGCTGCCGACACTGGAAAGGAGTTGAAGACAGGTACTTCACCCGCTGGAGACAGGCACTGGGAAACGTTGATCTGTATGACCCTCTCTTAGGAGAGAACATCAATCATTTTTAGAAGTGGAAACCCGTTTTTGAGAGGGGCTGAATAATTTGTCAGGTCTCATTGAACCGTGAACAAGTGGCCCTGGATTTTGAACCCAGGTCTTTAGTCCTGGGGCTCCTCGTAGCTCAGCTGTGCTTAGCGTGAAAATCCGGAGTGTCCCTAAAACTACTCTGCTCTATCACTAAAGACTGTGACAATCATACATAGCAGTCAACTCATAGCTGGACTTCCGGAATTATGCCTTGCCCTTGATGGCCCTCACCACTGCAGACTCAGGCATCTTTTTAAAAAGCCCAGTCAAGTTTAGAAGCACAGTAATGAAGTTGAAAAGTCTGTGCGCTTCAAAGTCAGTTCAGGCACCATCTCTGGAAATCCCCCATGGACTTAGTGCTGGCTTCTGAGCCCTGAGGCTTATTTAGCTTTTGCTGCCTCAGCTCAAAATTCTGTCTGGTTCTGTCTTCTACTCTGGACTTGAGATCTTTAGTGGAAGGAGCACATCTCAAGTACTCTGTGTCCTAGGGCTGAGCCCACAGCAGAAAGGGGGTCCCTAAAGGACCGTGGGGCTGAATGGAACAGAAGTAGGTGGCAGGGGTGGAGGGATAGGGACTAATTCATGTGTCCAGAATGAAACCACAGAGGTGCCAGGCTTTGGAAACTAGTGTTTCTAGAGGTGACCTTAGAGGTGAGAGTCAGGTGGCGGCTCCTGAGTCCCAAGGTAGCTATGGTCACACTTGGAACTTAAAATCAGCACAGTGCTGTAGTGAGGCTAACAGAGACCCTCTCAAGGCTCTGCCTGGTCATTAAAAGCCCACCTGCCACCTGTGGGGCACCCTGCTGCTGGCTGAAATCACAGAGGCCCTAGCCTTTAAAGTGTTTCCAATAAACTGTTCCCAGGATTTTCCTCCCCAGAACCCCAGTTAAAGAGGCCCGGGCTTCACGAGCCACACCTGGCATCTGAGGTAGCCTCTCAAGGCCTGTGAACCTACTAGCCAGCCATCAGGTCTCCCCACTGACAGGTGTAAGGACTTACTAAACACAAGTTCCTCCTCCCCCCCCCCCGCAAGAGCACATGATGCACTTCTAGGGACAGGACAAGCGAAGAGAAACAACAGGCTACAGAAGGGGAGCAACCGTCAGTTCATAATTTTCTCTTCTCTGCTTTCCTCACCTGCTCCCTATTTCCAGTCCTCCTCCCTTCCTTCCTGTCTTTCCTCCCTCCTCAGTTCCTTGCCCTTGTTCACCCCCCCTCCTCATTCATGCCTGCCTGTCTCCCTATGGTCCCCTCTCTTTCTTTGCAGGTACAGACTGTGTGTCATCACTGTCCTTATTTCACAGCTGGGTTGCACTGGATGAAGATACTTTAATCAGACACAGGAGGGCTGGTGTCCCTGCTTGGCTATTACAAACATTGGTGCCTGAGTCTTCATGTGGACATGGCCTTTTACTACCTTTGGGGAAATAGACAGATATGGGATCACTGCCTCATTGGCAGAGTGTGTTTTTAACTTTACAAGAACCTGTAAAATAAATTCTCAGAGAATTTGTTCACTGTTGCTGGTACCAGAAATGCCTGAATATTTTCTTCAGGATATAAGGATAGATTAGAATATCTTAATCTTATTTTTATCTGAATTTCCTTTATAACTCATGATATTAAGTAGCTCTTTGTGGGCATATTGGACATGTATGCCTTTTCTTAATAAAATGTCTAAATCATCTGCCCATTTAAAATTTGTGTTGTTTGTATTTATTGTTGTTTCTAGAAGTTGTTTGCCTATGTTAAATTAGTGTTTGGTGTAGGAGGTCCTTCTTTCTATGTGTTGCTTTCATTGGTTGAATAAAGAAACTGCCTTGGTCTTTTGATAGGGCAGAACTTGGATAGGTAGGGAGGACAGACTGAATTCTGAGAGGAAGAAGGCAGAGACAGTGAGACGCCATGAAGCTACTGCCTGAGACTGACACTGGTTAGAATCTTTCCCGATAAGCCATGACCTCATGGTATTGCACAGATTGGTAGAAATGGGTTACATCAGGATGTGAGAGTTGGCCAAGAAGAGGCTAGATATAATGGGCCAGGCAGTAATTTAATTAATACAATTTCTATGTGGTTATTTCGGGGGTTAAGCTAGCCGGGCAGTGGGACACGGCCAACTCGCCTCATTACTACAAATGTCTATACAATTTAATTTATTTAACCTCTTTTTTTCTTGATGACATCTTTTTATAACCTGACCTTTTGCTTTTGTAATCAGTCTAGTCAGCCTTCCTTCTGTCCTTTCTTTTTTCTGTGCTGCATATTGAACCATGTATCCAAGTTGTTCACTTTTCCTTCCTTCCCATGTCTCATTGCTTTCTTCTGGGTTTCTTTCCTTTCTATTTTTTAATTTTTCTTTTCCTTTTGCTAGGGCTCTTCTTTGCAGAATATTTTCATTTCATGTTAAAATTACAAGGATGGGGCTGGAGATACGACTCAGGGGTTAAGAGTATATTCTGCTCTTGCAGAGAACCTGAGTTCAGTCCAGCACTCACATCAGTGTTAGACAGTTCACAGACACTTGTACTTCCAGCTCCAGGGAATCTAATGCCCTCTTCTGAATTTCTAGGTGACTTCACTCTCTCTCTCTCTCTCTCTCACACACACACACACACACACACACACACACATACACACACACACACAGAGAGAGAGAGAGAGAGAGAATAATAAAAATTATTTTTTAAATTGTAAAGACTTGTATGGTTGAGAACATTTTTATCTTATGCTTATATTTGAAAAATAGTTTGGTTGGAAATAACATACAACATTTGGAAATCTTTGCTTTCCTATTTAGAATCTCCATTTATTTCTTTCTCAGTGCTAACCATATAATTATTTTTAAATTTTACTTATTTTACTTTTACATGTGTAAGTGTTCTGCCTAGAGGCATGTAATTGCACTGTATTTTTGCCTAGTCCCCACACAGGCCAGAAGAGGGCATGGCATCCTTTAGAAGTCGATTTCCAGATAGTTTTGAGCCTCCATGTGAGTTCTGGGAAATAAACTGGCTGCCAGAGCAGCCAGTGTGCTTAACTGATGAGCCATCTCTTCAGCCCTGTGTCTTAGTTGGGGTTTCTATTGCTGTGAAGAGACATCATGACCATGGCAACTCTTATAAGCAAAACATTTAATTGGGGTGGCTCACTTACAGTTTCAAAGGTTCAGTCCCTTATCATCATGGCAGGGAACATCATGGCATGCAGGCAGACATGGTGCTGGAGAAGTAGCTGAGAGTCCTCCATCTTGCAGGCAGCAGAAAGTCAACTGAGACACAGGACAGTATCCCGAGCATAGGAAGCCTCCAAAGCCCACCCCCACAGTGACACCCTTTCTCCAACAAAGCAATACCCACTCAAATAAAACCACACCTAATAGTGCCACGCCCTATGAGATTATAAGGGTCAATTACATTTAAACTACCACACTCCACTCCCTGATCCCCACAATTTATAACAATATCATAATGTAAAATTCATTTACTTCAACTTCAAAAGTCCCCATAGTCTATCACAATCTCAACAATGTTTAAAAGTCTAAAGTTCAGTCTCTTCTGAGATTCATGTAATCTCTTAACTGTAATCACCTGTAAAAATCAAAATCAAAAAGCAGATCACATACTTCCAACATATAATGGCACAGCATATACATTACCATTCCAAAATGCAGGGAAGAGAATATAGCGGGGAAATACAGGACCAAAGCAAGATGGAAAACCAGTTGGGCAAACTCCAAACTCTGCATCTCCATGTCTGATACCAAACTCCTCTTCACATCTCCAACTCCATTTAGCTTTGTTGACTGCAACACACTTCTTTCTCTTGGTCTGGTTTCACTTCCTGTTAGCAGCTCTCTTCAACAGGTACCCCACAACTCTGTCATCTTTAACACCTTGGGTTCTCAAAGGTAGTCCAGGCTTCAACTTCACAGCTTCAAGCAATGGCCTCTCTACTAGGCCTCCATTCAGGGACATCCCTGACACAGGCCTGGCCTCAGCAGCTTTCTTTAGGTGTGGGGGCAAATTCCATAACCCCTTTCTTCTATTATTAACTCTAAAGCTAGAGCCACGTGTCTGAAGCTGCCAAGTTTTGCAGGTTACTAGTGCTAAAACATGCGCTCCTTGTTCAGTCACATAGTCACCAGTTTTCTGTACTTCATTGCCCAAGCTTGGTTGTCCTGAAACTTGCCCTGTAGACCAGGTTGGCCTCAAACTCAGAGATCCACCAGTCTCTGCCTTCTCAGTGCTGGGATTAAGGGCATGCACCTCACCTGGCTCTAAAGCTTTCTTTAGTTCCTTTTTACAAGTTGGAAATTTAGCTGGGTCACCACTCCCTTTATTCCATTTCTTAATCTGTTTATCTCCTTGAACACAGAATTTAGCTCCAATCCACTTTTTGATGCTCCTTTTTCTCCTTAAATTTTGCATGTTTTAATTTACCCTGCTCAGCTTACATTATAAATATTCATTAAAGTTACCACTAGTAACCACATGGCAGTCTATACTAGGCTGTTTGAGATTTCTTCTGCCAATGAAATTAATCCTAAACACTTCACTTTAACCTCAAGCAGACTCCTTGGACAAGAACAAAAACTAGCCACATTCTTCACCAAAATACACAAGATGGTCCCTAGGCAACATACTAAAATTCTTCTCAGAAACCTCTTGAGCTAGCACACTTCAAGTCACTGTCCGCACCATTGTCTTTCATGTTCCTATTCTTATGGCCCATTAAGCAGCACTTAAAGCATTCTACTGCTTTCCTAACCCAAAGTCCAAATTCCTCCAAACAAATACATGGCCAAGCCTGTCACAGCAATACACCAGTCCTTGGGACCAACTTCTGTCTTGGGGTTTTTATTGCTGTGAAGAGACACCATGACCACGGCAACTCTTATAAAGAAAACATTTAATGGGGGTGGTTTACTTATAGTTTCAGAGGTTTAGTCCATTATCATCATGGCAGGGAGCATGGTGACATGCAGGCAGATATGGTGCTGGAGTAACTCAGAGTCCTATATCTTGCAGAAAACAGGAAGTCAGCTGAGACACTGAGCCGTTTCCAGATCATAGGAACCCTCAGAGCCTGCCCCCACAGTGACACACTTCCTCCAACAAGGCCATACCCACTCCAACAAAGCCACACCTCCTAATAGTGCCACCCCCTACGACATTATAGGAGCCAATTACATTCAAACTACCACACCCCATAATCTCTTTGTTGCTCATTTTTTTATACAACCTTTTATTTTTAAATGTGACTGTACACATTGCTTCAGATAATTCCAAAATCTGAAGCTTTAGAGTCTAAATGTACTTTGAACTAGTTCCTCTGACTTCCTAGGAAGTTTGTTTCCTGACGGTTTGGCACATACATATTTTTCAAACCTGTGAACTTGGGTTTGGATAAATTTAATTCATAAGACCTGGTTTCCACCAAAGAAATTTCATGTTTGCCTCTGTTATAATCCCTGGATTCTTAAAACTTGGAATCATTTTATTTTAGTTGTAAATTAATGTTTCTCAGACTGCCAAGGAAATATAAATTGGAAAAGCTGAACCAGAAGAATCATTGCTGTGATGTTGTTTCCTCCTGGTACCATGGTGAGGACAAATCTACTTCCTAAACGTTTTTTTTTGTTTGTTTGTTTTTTTTTTTTTTTTTTTTTTTTGGTGTGGAGCCAATGAATTTCCTAAATCAATGATTCACTAAAGACATGGTTGTTTGGGGACTGGCTTTGTAAGAAGAGGCACAGGCGTCGTCCCCTAACCCAGTCTCCCATGTCCTGTTTGGCAAGACATCAATAGTTCAAGTTCAAGGTTCCTGGACTCACCACTTCTACTACAGCATCCATCCATCCATTCATTCAGCCTGTATGCCCTCAGCACTTGCTCTGTTGAAGGCTTTTTCCTAGGGCTGGACCAGGGCAGCATCAGCAATGTGCTTTGGGTTGCCTTCACTTGAACATTGACTATATATGTTAGGAAGAAGAGAGGAGTATAGGATAAACTCGTCATTTATGGATTCAGTCTTATATTTTAGAACATTATAAAATATATCAGGTATCTATATGTTTTTCATGGAAAGTTTTTATTTTAATCTAGTCTTCAATATTCCAAAAACTGCCAGATAGTCCATTTTTCAGTCCCAGTAACTCCCTTTATTTCTTCTAAGATCATTATTCTACCTTCACACTTTGAGTAGGATTGCCTTACTACTTGAAAGTATGTATTGCTTAGATAAATGTTTTCTCTGGTTAATTGTTTGTCTAGTGCAAACTGTTCAGTTGATTGTGTTTCTTTTAGGTATTTGCATTCTCTAAATGTGTCATTATTCTTTATGAATCTGTATTTCCTTGGTTCTGCTAATTGCCTTCTTACAAATATTAAATATTTGTAAAACTGATTTTAGACATTGGACAGTAGGTAATCCGAGACTGTGACCCCAGAAATTCAGAACACTTTAAGCCCTATACTTTTTCTGGTTAGCTTCCTGGAGGCAACTTCTAGGTAACAGTGCAGGAAGAGGAACAAGCCAGAACTTTACTGTCTCCTGGGGAATGCACACGCGCGCGCTCACACACACACACACACACACACACACACACACACACACACACACACAAACAACACAGACATGCAGAGATCAGAGTTTGTCAATGTTGAATCACCCAGAATTGTCAGATGATTATGGAAGCTACCCAGAGACTTCTGCAAACCTGAGAAATTCCTAGGTGTCTTCTACTGAGAAATGACTTGAGCATGTGTGGGAGGAGGTTCCACAGCTCTAGGGGACAACCATTGAAAGCTCATTGTATGGCAACTACTAGCCAAGAAGAGACTACAATTCCACCAAGCTTAGCGACGTCATAACAGAGAGGGAACTGGACAGTCCTTAAAAGGCTAGGTCACAGAGCAGGAATGTTGGTTGTAAAGTCAAGATTGCTCTGGACCTGCCCTTACAGACCTGAAAAGCAAGACTCAAGGATGAGGCTGATTGCCTGCTGACTTAGCTGGATGAAGAGAGTCTAACACCCCTTAAAGGAGAACAAAAACAAAACCTAGCCTTCACCAAACAATCATTCTTGCATAATGTTTAAAATATTTTTAGACTTATATTAATCTTTCCTGAAAACCTTTAGTTATTTTATTTAAATATATTCTCCAAGCTCATAATATGATCAACATATAGATTATAATTAGGCATATGGCCAAGTTGGAGATGATTTTTTAAAAAAATATAGTTTAAGACACTTGTGAAGCTCATTTTTTTCACATGAATAGTTGATTAATCTAGAGCTATTTCTTGAAAATCATACCAATAAACATGCCATGTCCTTGTTGAAGTACCTTAGAAACTCTAGCAGGAAAGAAGTTGACCATGCCAGCCATGTGCCCCTTGTTACCCACCCACTGTCCTGTCTCAAATCTTGTAACTCTGTAGTAAATCTTAAAATTAAGTACTAGAAGGCCCAAATTTGCTCATTCTATTACAAAATATCTTTGTGAATTCTAGATTCTTTTTACTTTTTTATGTAAGTTTTAGAATATATATAAAAATTATAGATGAAAAACTTGCTGGAGTGTTGGAGTCGTATTGACTCAATAATCAGTTTGGGGGAAACACAGCTGTGGTGGTGACAGGGAAGTTCTTCCATTCATGAGAACGCTGTGCCACCTATTTAGATGTCTAATTCTTTCAACAATGCATTATGGTTTTGAGGATGTCCATTTTAAAACATCTGCCAAATTTGTCTCTAATATTTCAGGCTTGGGCTTGATTCTACTGGAAATATTTCATGAGCAATTTG
Source organism: Ondatra zibethicus (assembly GCA_004026605.1). Lineage (NCBI taxonomy): Eukaryota > Metazoa > Chordata > Mammalia > Rodentia > Cricetidae > Ondatra > Ondatra zibethicus. The sequence goes on along the minus strand of PVIU01009514.1, from coordinate 42,276 downwards.
ACACACAGTGACCTGAGTGCTAGGCTTTTCTTAAACTCACTATGTAGTTTAAGGCTGACCTCGAACTTCCAGCTGTCTTAATTCTATCTCTTCAAAATTTTTATTTGTTTCTTAGTTATCAAACAAAAGAAATATGCATAAATAGCTAGAAAGTGCATATTTTAATATTTGATAAGTTATTGAATAAGCCACTTAAGGTCTAGAGTACAAATTCTCAGTAGGACTAATATTGATCCCAGACAGGTGAAAAACATTAGCTTTTACTGTAATAACTAATTTACAAACATAACTAGTACATCAATCTGTATGTTAAAAGGCATGCAGGATAAGTGCAATTTTAAATTTCATAAGGATGGAATTATTATGAAAATTGTTTAGAACTTTCCTTGGATGAGTAATAATGAAAAAAAGATTGAGAAATACTGAATTGGAGTTTAACTCAGAGGTCTTGAAGTACGCGATGCTACATAATGCTACATAAGCATGTTGAGTTCTTTGGTTGCAGATTATCTCAAGATTTTCTGGTTGTAGCCGGGTGGTGGTGGCGCACGCCTTTAATCACAGCATTCAGGAGGCAAAGACAGGCAGATTTTTGCGAGTTTGAGGTCAGCCTGGTCTGCAAGAGCGAGTTCCAGGACAGCCAGGGCTGTTACACAGAGAAATCCTATCTCAGGGGATAGAAAAGAAAAAAGAAAAACCAAAGGGAAAGAATTATTTTCTAGTTGTGAAAGAAGCCATATGAAATACACAGACATGAAAAACAACCTCCTAATTGAGTCTTTGAAACATGAAGCCTAGGACAGCCTTCTCAGCAGAAATGAATTCGTCCATGGCCTTGCCAATCATCTCTCAAATAGCATTCAAGAATGTAAATACCAGCCTCTGATCCCTGTTTCTTGATGTCAAACTTGCTGATTGTGCAAAGCACACACATTTCACACCAATCTGGCAATCACTGATGTATTGTGGTGGAAGACTTTTTCCTTCCAAATATTTTTTCTTAATTTCAATTGTGTGGTTTCTTTGAAATTTCATGCATAAATATCCTATGCACATCATTTCCACCCCTCCCCCCCACCTCCTTCTGTATCCGTCTGTCTTGAATTCATGGCCATTTCTTTAGTTATTATTGGGACACACAAACATGCACACACACTTATAAATCCAACCTGCTGAGTCTATGTAGTGTTGATCATACGTAAGTGTTTAGAGCTAACCACTTGGAATTAGATAACCTATCAGGGGCCTCATCCCCAGAGAAAACTAATTCTTTCTCAGCAGTCCTTAACTACCTATAGCTCTGCAGGTAGGGGCGGGGCCTTGTGAGATGTCCTCCGTTCGCAGTGGCATGTAATCTGATCTTGCCCTTTTGCTTGTCTTGTTTAAGTGACCATATTATGGAGATGTATTTTCCCTGTCATATGGAGAAGACACTCCCTTACAGCAGGCTCTGGCTCTTACAGTCTTCTCATCCTCTCGCCTGAGATGGCCCCCCAGCCTCGGGTACAGATTGTGAAGTAAATGGTGTGTCAACTGCGGTTGGGCACCCCAGGTGCAACTGTTTTCTGCAGTTTGACAAGTTGTGGATTTCCGTAAAAGGTGAGAGCTGCATTGCCCTGCAGGTATAGGGATGAGCATTTAGAATGCAGTTTGAAAATGTACTGATTTAGGAAAGTGGCATTAGTGTGTTCTCCTTTAGGGTCGATGACCTCACCAGTCATGATAGTTCGCTAGATTTATAGTATCACGCGTGAATTCTCTCCTATTCAATCGACCTTATGTCTAACTGACTGCATCCTGCATGCTTTTATTGGTTAATGAATAAAGAAACTGCCTTGGCCTGTTGATAGGGCAGAAGTTAAGTAGGTGGGGAAAACTGAACTGAATGCTGGGAGAAGGAAGGCAGAGAGATAGATGCCATGGAGCCGCCAGAGACAGACACTGGTTGGAACTTTAGCCGGTAAGCTACAGCCACGTGGCGGTACACAGATTAATAGAAATGGGTTAAATGAATATATGTTAACCAGTAAGAAGCTAGAGCTAATGGGCCAAGCAGTGGTTTAATTAATACAGTTTCTGCGTGATTATTTCTGTTCTGAGTGGCCAGGATGAACGAGAAAGCCCCTCCCTCAGAAGTCAGCTGTATGATCAGGAGTAAAACTGGCTCATACAGCCATCACCACAGTGGCTGCACTAGTTTATGTTGGTAGAAGAGTTTTGAGATGCCCTCTTGCTCTGTGTCTCCATGGTCTGGTCATCCTTTTATTGTTTTTTTAAATAACAAAGAAGCAAATGAGAAAGAGTTAATAAATTGGTTTTTAATCTGAAACTGGGAGCCAAAGAACTTATCCTATTAATTGATCTGAGACATGCCTTTCTCCTTTAACACAACAGCCTCATGTTATGCATAATTCACTGTGGCCAGCAGGAATTATACACCAATTCCCAGCTTGTCCATTTGTGCCAATAATAGACCATTAATAGACTTCTATTAATTGAACATTTAGAACACTGGCCAAGAATACCGTCTGGGTCTCCGCAGGTTGGCTGTAGAAACAAGCCTGGAGACGGAACGTGGGCATCCTGATGCAGAGCCAGACATCTGATGGATGGCTATATTGAACAGTCAATGTCTCCTCTCTCTTTCTTACTCTCTCACCTGATGTCAGTGTTCAAACACCTCTCCTGAAGCCAAAAATTCTCTGTTTCTCTGTCTCTCTCTCCCCAAAATCTTTAGACTGGTTGGGGAAATTAAAATAAATTTTACTTTGAAAACAACAAGAATGAGTGGTATGTGTGCGCATGCCCTGGATTTATTAGGTTAATTTTTTTAAAGCCAGATGAACACAATTTCTTAAAATATGTGAATACATGCCTCTAGCATTCAAGATGTATTTTTTTTTCCTGAATATCAGGTAGATTAGTACGGGCAGATAAAATGAAAAAAAAAATACACACTGTGATTGAGACAATCAGCATAGACTGCCGATTACTGCTTTTGTAAACACTTGTGAGTCTTTTCATTGCTCCTATTTAATTCAGTGTCAGGGTTACCAAACACCTCAGTTCCCTAGGGATCAGAGCACCCCAAGCCCTGGAGGCATTTGCTTCCTCAAGACAGCTTATCTGTTACAGTAATTATCAATAAATCTCTCAGCATGAGAAATGACAGGGCTGGATGACTTCTGATGAATTGGGAGGGTGAGAGGGTAGCTGGCCTCTCTCTATTCATCTTGATAATCTCCATTGCTACATAAACACTGAGACATGTTACCGTGATTCATGTTAGAGGCAATTCTCAGCTCAACGCTAATTCCAGAGACAGTCTACCTAATAAACTGTTGGATTGGGGTGGCAAGGCAACAGCAAGCTGCTGGCAGAAGACTGGCAATCTGAACGTGTGGGTGAGGAGAGGGGAAGGGCATTGACTTGCTGTGAAGGGCAGACTATTTAGCAGTGCATCTGATAAGCTCTCTTCTGAGAAACTGGACTACTTATTTCTCATTATTCTAGTCAGAATCAGTATTAACCCAGGTTAGATACCAAGAAAAAAAAAGAGAACATTTTCAAGTTCTTGAAATTGAAAAATTTGCATATTTCAAGTCCTTTCTGTTTTTAACACCCCCAAACATATGAGTATCAATCTGCAGGATCACTGTAGGGGACTGGTGTTCCGCAGACAATCTGGAATGACTGATAGGATCATGCTCTCAAACAAGTCCGGACTCCTATTCTCTCAGCCCAGTTGGAAGAAAGAAAATAATTCTTAGGCAGGCACCTGGAAGAAGCTGTGATTGCCAATTGTGTCCAATGAGCCATTTTCCCTCCGGAGAAGCTTAACGCCTACCCATCTACATTGTGTCCTAACAATAGAAAATCAATCAGGGCAGGCAGGATCTGCCTGCTGCTCCAAGCCCAGGGAAGACAGATCATCCCTCAAGGGTTTTCTCCTCTTAGAATTGCATTGCTTCCCATTCTATGCGGTCTTCCAATGGGTTTAAAGTCAACTACAATCCAGGCACTCAGTGTCACGACACAAACCCAGTTTTGCAGGGTTCTCTTTCTTGAAGAGTTGAAGTGAAGGGACTCAAAAGGCCAATTTTCCCCAATAATAAAGCTACTTATTCTGGGACAGTTGTCACTGTACTCTGACACTTCTAATGTTCTGCTAGTGCAAAATTTGAACTTTGAAATTTATTAATATATTTAACTTTTATGGTTTTCAGACTTGGATGACAAGGTCTGGGCATATCTCAATTATTTTGGCTAACAATGAGCTGAGCTTTGGTAAGTCAAATCCTCTGATAATTCTCAAGTTGCACAGAGGCCAATTTAGCCACCCAAACTTCTTTTCATTGTGGTTTGAAATTTTAAAAATGTACAGAATTAGCATCTCCTTGTAAAATTTTCAAAAGAGGTGTCATTGCAAAATAGTATGGCAAGAAAATGGGGGTGGGAAATGCAGGAACCAGATCAGCTTGGCTATTTGGCTATTAAATGGGTGTGGAAAGGCAGTCATGATGGTGCACACCTGTAATCCCAACACTGGGAGGCTTAGGCAGGAGGACCATGAGTTCAGGGCCAGCATGGATTACACAGCAAAACCCTGCCTCAAAAGTGGGGAGGGGCATGTGAAATTTACTTCCAAAGATTGTTGTGAAATTGCATGCTATCTCATGAGATAGGTGCTCAGCTAAGAGTCCTGGCTGTGCAGACTGTGCCTGTTGCTCTCAGCAGTATTGTAAGTGGCCATGAGCTCTGATTTTTTGATTCTAGCAGAATTTCTTTGAAGAGAGACTCACTTTATACATGAAGAAGCTGAAATTTAACAGATTAATAACTAATTCGGGTGATGCAATTAGGAAAAAAAGAGCCAGGGTTTTTTTTTTTTCACATTTTGTGTTGTCTTTGTTATCATTTATAAAGAGTTGAGTGACCAGAGGCTGGTGCGGTAAGGGGCAGCGGTGGGTCACCCGAGGCCTTGGCGGGAGAGAAACAGATATGCCATGCAGAGAGAGCTAGGGTATAGAGTTTATTTAGTGGGTTATAGACAGGGAAGGGAGAGGAGAGAGGAAAAGAAGAGAGAGGCAGAAGCTGCCTCTCCAAAAGAAGGGCAGAGAGAGGGGGGAAGGGGTGGGGAGAGGTTGGGCGTTTGCAGAGCTTGTCTCTTAAAGGGACAGGGTACCCAGGTGACAGGTCAGGCCAGCAGATTACAACATTCCCATCTTTTTCTTATGATAAAAAGGCAGGGAGTTAGGCATAACAGGTTGGAGGAATTGGGACTGCAATTCTGAGGGCTCAGGTGACCCACTGCTGCCCCTCGTGGTACCAGCCTCGGGTCACTCATCTCTTTATAGACAATAACAGTCTCCCTCTATAATTTATATTCTTTTGTTTTATGGTGCTGGGTATTGAATTTAGAGCCTCATGCATGTTGGGCAAATACTTTGAGACAGGGTCTCACGAAGTTTCCCAAGTTGGCCTTGAACTTTCTATCCAGTCCACCTGTATCAGCCTTCCCAGTAGCTAGGATTACAGGCCCAAGTCACCAGGCCTGGCCCTTTCCTCTCTTCTTGAACTGACTAAAATCAGCATCCCCAGGGGTGTGAATTATCCTTCTTTCTTTCCCTCCTTTCATTTTGTCTTTATTTTCTCCCTCTCTTTTTTCTTCTTATACATGTATTTGTAACATGGACAAAATGTCCTCTCAGTCCTCACAAAACAACTATGTGACAGAAACACAAAAGAACCAGCTTGGTGCCCACATTTGTACATTACACACATACATATATGCATACATGTACATATGTTTGTGTTACAAAGAACAGATGCACTATTTCAATGTATATAATTGTGACCTTTTTCACAAGGAAAAAACTAGAAAATACAATCAGTATAGAATAAAATCCCTGAGCCTCCTCCAACCCTGACATGTCATCTCCAGTATCGGTGTTGGCCTGGAAACAGAACCAGGTTCTATCTATAGAGCCTTGACTTCGGCCTATTCAAAATGTATTAAGATGGATGATTTTATTATGTGTGTGCATTCATGCACACACACTTGCATGTGTGTATCCATGCATGTGATTATGTGAATTTTCCTTCCAGGAGCCACAAGCTGTGGACACAGTCCTAGTATTTAAAAAAAAAAAAAAAAAAGCCAGTGTTCTCCAGGGTAACAGAACTATCTGAGAGAGCTGACTGGACATGCTGTGTGCACAGATGTGACCGAATCTCAGATGATAGTCTGCCAAGCTAATGTGATTAATGTGCTCCTGGTGGGAGCATTTCCTGCGACTCTGTGTTTTCCACGAAGACAGATCACTCTCTGCCTTGCAGTCTCCAGCAGGGCTTTAGATGCCTAGCAGGAAGGAGGCCAATCCCCCTGCTGCCCACACCCTCACCTGTGCACCTCAGCTGCTCAGCACACACTCCACCAATTTTTCAGAAAGGAGTGCCACCCGTAGAGGATGTGGAGCCGCTGGAGGCCGGGATGTTGTGCTCTCTCTCTCCCTCCACACTCCTCCACACAGCTCCAGCAGATGTCTACCATCAAGTGGAGGAAGTATAACTGGCTACCATGCCTGTAGGCAGGCAGAAGGGAACGATCTGAGAGACCTACTCCAGCAGCAGCAGGGGATTGCAGGGTTGAATGGCAGGGGGCAGTAGAGGAAGAGAATTCGAGCATGACCCATCTTCTCCTTTGGCTTCCCTGAAGTAGTAACGCCTGTGGCCTATCCTTGCTCCTCACACTGTGGCACACTGGCAGAGCAGGCTGCACCAGCTTCATGGCCTCTCATGAACCCCTCAGTTTTCAGAAGGGAACATGTGTCAAGTGGAAAAACGAATGAAAGTGCTTCTGCTGGAGAGAGGTAAGTAAGAGGCTTTATAAAAATAAGCACTGAAAGATCCAGGACAACAAAGGTCTGTGGGCCTGCCCTTGCCAGCAGCAAATATCAGGGTTATCAGTATTTTTATTCAGAGTCAGCCAACACTTCGCCTGAAGATAAAATGCATTCCCATGAACAAAAAATGCTCATCTTATAGACAGAAAAGAGACAAAAGATGAGATCAGTCACTTTAACGTTACTTTCTGTGGTGGTTCATCTTGATCATCAACTTCATTGAATTGAGAAATACCTAGGTTAGAAAGCGCCCTCTCCAGGTGCCTGTGAAGGTGTTTCCTGAGAGGATTAGAACCAAAGACCCTTCTGTAGTAATGAGGGGGAGTGGGCTGTGTCCCGCCGCCCAGCTCCTGGCCGCCGGCTAGCTTATACCCAAAATAATTACACAGAAACTGTATTCATTTAAATTCTGCCTGGCCCATAAGCTCTAGCCTCTTGTTGGCTACCTCTCACATCTTAAATTAACCCATATCTAGTAATCTGTGTATCACCACGGGGTCATGGCTTACTGGGGAGATTCTAACCTATGTCCATCTCAGGCCGGAGAAACATGGCATCTGCCACACTTCCCTTTTTGAATGAGGCCTCACCATCCCAAGGGCTGGGGACCTGGAGCCAATAAAACAGGGAAAGAGAGAACTTCCTGCTGGTGAATCCTCCCTTTCACTCTCTCCTCCTCCCCTCCTCCCTCCTTCATTTTTTGCTATGAGGTAAGCAACTCTGTTCCACCACATGGCTTTCTGACATCCAACATTGCTGTCGTGGTCAGCATCTCCACTGCCTGGAAACCATGAAGCCTGAGAAACCATGAACCAAAACAGATCTTTCTAGCTTGGGGTGCATGACAAAAAATGTCCAACTAACACTTTCCTTCTCCGTGTGGAAGACAAGGTCAAGAAGACACAACAATAGGAAAAACAGTTATTTTTAGTGCTTAACAACAGATTATTTCAAGTTACCTTGTTGCTGTTTGAAAAGGGTCATGGCCAAGGAAACTTCATCATTTTCCCAGTTGAAACTGTCCTGTTCAGGAAATAAGGGGCAATTTCATGTATGTCTCATGCTATTTGGAAATGCAGATAACCAACTTCATTCCAACATGGTGACATAGAACTTTAGTGTGAGGGACTCCACTGTGACTTCCAGTCTGGTGCTATAGTTTGGATGTTGAATGTCCCCCAGAGGCCTATGTGTTAAAGACTTGGTCCCTGTGGTGTTGCTAGTAGGAGGCTGTGGAACCTTTGGCAGGCAAGGTTAATGGAAGATCCTGAGACCACTGTTGGCGTGCCCCAAAGTGAACAAGGTCAGGGCCTCTTCTTGTTCTCTTTCCCTTTGATCTCCCTCTCTGCTTCCTGGTAATTTTGCTTTGCCACAAGTACCTGTCACAACATATGTCCTTACCTGGATCCAAATCAATGGGACCAATCAGTCATGAACTGAAACCTTCAAAACTATGACTAAAATTAAATCCTAATCTAGGAATCTCAGGTGGTTTGTTATAGGAATAGAATGCCAACTAACACATCGGTCTGCAGAGGCTCCATGCAAGTCTGACACAATGACAACTTCTGACTTCAAGCTAACAGGATAATAACAGGATGAAGGGATCAGCAACCCTCATCGCCATCTGAAAATGTTCTTACAAACCCAAATTTTGCAAAACAGCGCATCTCCAGCCAGCAGCACGTTGCCGTAACCTGGAGGTTAAAAGGGAATAGACACAGTAAGCCTGACTTAGAGAGGTGAAGTAGATAGGGTTGGATGGGCCTAAGGGCATCTTAAAGATCCCAGTTGACTCTGATGTGCAAGGAGGTTTGGGAAGCATTTTTAAAGCATGGGCTTCTCTCCACCCTTCGGTCACCTGGTCACCTGCCAGCCTTTCCAGAGCTCAGCTGCCTCCTGTTACAATGGCTGCTAATCGTGACCCTGCAGCCTCCCATGCTCCTGATGGATTCACTGTTCTGAGCTGGAGGGCTGCTGCTCTGCACATGGGCAGATCTGTCCCAGGGAAAGTGGCTCTTAGAACTGCATGTGATGCTTCCCAGAAAATGGAGTTTCTTTTCAAGTGCAGACTCCACAATGTTTCATTACCCCCAAAGGGGGATGAAAAGTCAGGCTCGCTTAGTGCATAAGGTCATCTTTTCCATTATTTGACCTCCTCTGCCTATGGGAGGCTGATAAGATAGTACCACCTTCCTCCTAGGAAAAAAAAAATGTTTCTGGAGAGTAGCTCCAAAGCATGGCCTTGGAAGATGGACGAGAAAGATTCAATTCAGGGACGCCAGTCTGGAATCTTCCAGGATAGTAAAAGTTAGAGAAGGCAGCTTGAATTAGGACCACCAGTGAGATCAAACAGAAGGACTTGTCTCTTACTGAGTCCATGCAGTGGGTGCAGACTGGGAGAAGAGTACAGGTTTGGCAATGCAAGAATTAGAGTCCTTCTAGGGATCATGACAAGGGAAAGAGGCGTTAGCCATGAGAGGTTCCTAGAAGCTAATGCTTTGTGATCTCCTTCTCAACGCCCTGATCACCCTGATCGAGAGTTAGAATCTTTTATAACGTTGTCACCTATCAGCAAGTAGAACCCATGCAGGGAGCCCAGAAGGTAGAACAGGATGACTCACTTCACGGCTTCTGTTTGTCCCTCCACCCACGTAGGGCTCATGTCCTTTGCTGAAACGAAGCTCTGGCTGATTCTGCAGAGACATATGTGAGGTTGGCCCTGACCTTCACTTGTGATTTCATGAAATTGAAACAGTGATGATTCTATTAAAGAAAGAGCTTTGCAAAGGCTGTAATAATGACTGTCATCACATTAATGTAATTTACCAAATGGTAGAAGCCACTACCACTTTCCCCCTTCCTTAAAAGGCTTAGGAAATGCCAAAATTCTGAATTTTTAAGATTTCAACTCACGAGGACAAAGTGAATGTTATTGTCAGACACTTGAATAAAGCCAAAAAAGAGAGAGAATTATGGTCTTCTGATTTTAATCTTCCTCCTTGATGTATGACCATTGCAACAATTGCTTAAAATATGAAGGGAAACAAAACAAACAAAAAACTCCAACCATAGTAACAGCAACCAGAGAAAATCATGATAGACATTCCATGTACTGTTCGTCATTGGGATCACATTAGATAGATAAGATGCACTACGAGCTTCTACATCAGCTGTTCTTCAGAAACAAGATCATAACAGCCTTTTGCTGTGTTATAAATGTTCATCTGGCAAGAATATTGTGAGTGGTAGAAAATATAGGCTTTTGTTCTTAAGACATTGATATATCATCTATTTTATTCCTAACTATAGTCACATACTAGGCCTTCCTATCGCAATCTTGTCTCTTTGTCTAGATTGTTCTGTAGGAGACCTCTCAAAGGATTACTTAAGTAATTCTCAAGATAAGCCAATTCTTTCCTTGTTTTTCCAGCATGCTGCATCCCTGCTGTTATATAGCTGTTTCTTCTAGGTTGAGACATCTGTCCTAGAGGGAGGAAAGAGACTGAGGAAGTTTACAAGACTCCTGAGATCCCCCCCCCCCCCCGATTCCAAGTCATATAATTGGTGCAGTGAGAGAAAACTCTTTGATGGAACTGCCTTCAAGTTGTACAGGGAATTCCAGTGCTTTTATGAGTGGTCATACATGCTGGCATGGGTGTGGTGGTTTGAATAAGAATGACCCCTATAGGCTCATATATTTGAAGGCTTACTCATCATGGGAGTGGCAATATTTGAGAAAGATTAGAAGGATTGGGAGATCTGACCCTATTAGAGGAAATCTGTTCTCTCTCTCTCTCTCTCTCTCTCTCTCTCTATCTCTCTCTCTCTCTCGGCTGTGATCAGGATGTAGCTCACAGTTACTGCTCTAGCACCATGTGTGCTGACATACTCCCACCATGCTCCCTGCCATGAAGATAATGATAAAACTCGAGAACTGTAAGCCAACCCGCCAACTAAATGTTTTCTTTTATAAGAGTTGTTTTGTTCATGGTGTCTCTTCACTGCAACAGACCAAGACAATGGGCTTTTCAACAAAGCAATCATCTATCCTCTTCTCAGAGTCCCCAGAAAGTTCGTGGTTCACCAGGCTAGGCCTGGATGGGAGGATTTCTTCTCTTCATTCTGCAGCTTTTTTCCCTGCTTGGGGTGAATAGGACTTCTATGTCTCTCCAGGAAAGCAGAACATATTTGCAGAGGACTGTAGCAGGTATTTCTGATGCACTGAGGTTAATTCTCACAGCTTCATTTGTGTGTATACTGGGAGTCAGCAGAGGTTATGCCTCAATTATATAGCCATTTGCACACATGATAATTGTTACACAATTATTACATACTGCATGAGGCAGAAAAATCTATGTGAAAAGAGCATATATATGCATATATACATATATATGCTCTTTAGATATATATATGAGGAAATGTTCTGTGACACTGGGAAGAATGGCTCAATGGTTAAGAATAATTGGTGCTCTTGCAGATGACCAGAGCTTGGTTCTCAGTACCCACATGGCAGTTCACAACCACCTGTAGTTCCAGTTGCAGAGAATCTGTCTCCTTCTTCTGGCCTCTGTGGGCACCCGGCACACACATGCCATACCTACATGCATGCAAGCAAAACATTCATGCACACAAAATGAAAGCAAACCAACCTACACAACATTGGTTGAGTACGGAATGTGGAGTGGATCTGAGAGGAGTTTGGAAAGAGGAATGAATATAACCCAAATACAATGCATAAAATTCTCAGGATTAATAAAAATGTAAAAAACAGATCTTAAAAAAATGCTTTGGGAATGCTTATAAAGGTAAGTCACTCCAACTACTTTTGCTTAGGTGTGTCACAAAAATAAAACAACATGGACATTTTAAGATTTGTGTTTGCAGGGAGGGATGGAGTGAGAGTGACTGGCATGCAAGGTGTATGTTAGGTTCAATCAGGTCCCCAAATAATGCTGGTAACAATGTCCTGAACAGAAGAACTCTGACTTGGTACAGAAGGATTGCTGTCATATAAACAGGAACCTTAACTCAGTATTCCTCAAGAATCTTGAAAGGTGAGGTTCTTCTGTTTACCAGGAAAGTCAATACCTCAGGCAAAGGAATCTAGTTCCTGACCAACACAGTCTACAGCAGATCAAAGCCCCCATGTTAAATCCCAGGCTGTTCAGACCATTCTGGCCTGCATCTCTCTTCATGCCACTGCCTTCCCAGTAAAACTGGCAAGGCTTTTCCCACCGTCTGTTGTCCACTACTTTCTGAGGCAGCCTGGCAGTTTGTTCCTCCAATAAATTTTTCTGTCCACCCACAGAGTTCGGGGGTTCCACTGCACCTTCACTCACAGTGTACATGTGCAAATTGTAAGTGAAATCATAATTGGATTTTAAAAACACAAAATAATAAATTGGACTTAGGGGAATCGGAGGCAAATTTATTCAGCCCTCTACTGCAGCAAGAGTTAAATAGTGATTAAAAATGAATTTACAACAGCTCACAAAAAAATGAAATGTTCATGTATAAGTCTAGCAATCCACATCCAGGGTCTGTATGATGAAGAGCTATAAGCAGACAGAAGAATTAGAAATCTCAATAAAAGGAGAAAAACAACATACTTAGAGGTTAGAAGACCACACAGCTGAAATGGCAGTTTTCCTCAGACAAATCTCAAGAATTAATGCAAATCTCAAAAAAAGATTTCTGCTGGATGTTCTCTAGGTAAGATGATTCAAACATCAGGTGAAAATTTAATTCAGAATGGGGCTGGAGAGATGGCTCAGTGGTTAAGAGCACTGGTTGCTCTTCCAGAGGTCTTGAGTTCAATTCCCAGCACTCACATGGTGACTCAAAACCATCTGTAATGAGATCGGGTGCCTTCTTTTGGCCTGAAGGGATATGTGCAGGCAGAACACTGTATACATAATAAATAAATAAATGTTTTTTAAAAAATTAATTAGGACAACAAAAACAACTTGAAGAGGAAGAAAATTGAGTTAATAACACTACAACTGTAATAAAAACCATATGATATTATCAAAAGGATAAATCAGTTGAACAGGATAATGTAAACATAGACCCACAGAAGTATGGCCAAGTCATTTTCAATTTAATATTTTTATGTATTCTCTGAGAATGTCATACATGAATGCTATATATTTCAACCATATTCAATCCTATAATCCCCTCTCCCTTTCCTCTCAGATCCCTCACATCCTCTTCTCAATTAATGTCTTCCTTTTTTTAATAACCTACTGAGGGGCTGGAGAGATGGCTCAGCAGTTAAGAGCTTTTTTGCTCTGGCAGAGGGCCCAGTTCGGTTCCCAACACCCACATAGCAGCTCACAACCACCTACAACTCTAGTTGAAGAGGATCCAAAGCCCTTTTCTAGCCTCTTTTGGTCACTAAGCATACATGTGGTACATAGACATACACACAAGATAAATACTAATATACATAAAAAATATAAATAAGTAAATATGTAAGTAGTTCACTGAATTCAATTAGTGCTTATATAGAGCAATATAGTGCTCATATACACCTGAGTGTGGGTCATCAACTGGATTTCAGTCAACCTGTGGTGGGGGGGCATGCCTACAAAGGGAAATAATTCTCCCTTCCCTAGCAACCATCAACTGTTAACAGTTCATTACCTAGGGGTGGGATCTTGTGTGCCCCTCCCCTGCTACACATACACTGTTCACTGGGTTGCTCTTGTGCAGGTCATGTGAAGGCCACCACAGCTGCTGTGAGATCCTGAGTACAGCCACCCTGCCATGACCAGAAGACAGTGTTTCACCTTAGTCTTCCCCAGTATGTTCTGCAGTGTTCCCTGGGCCTTGAGGGAGAGGTGTACTACATATGTCCCATTTAGAGTTGAGCAATCTACAAGGACTGTCCTCTGCACTTTGACCTTATGTGAGTCTCTGTCTTAGCCACTATCCACTGCATAAGATATTTCTCTGATGACCAAAAGATATACTAATCTTTGAGAACAGAGATGTGTATTTAGAAGGCAGTTTGATACTATGTGCAGATTTATACTTGGGACATAAGCTACCCAGCTTTGGGTTCTTGACCTGATTACAATATCAGTCTTAAGATTCCTCCTGTGGAGTGGGCCTTAAATCCAATCAGAAAGCAGTTGGTTACCCCCATAGTAATTGTGCCACTATTGAACTTACAGGTATATCTCCAGGTTAACTGGCCCTGGTCTTCTTCTTATTATTATTTTTAGGACATGATCTCACTGTGGAACTATGGAACACAGGCTGGCCCCAAACTTGTAATCTTCCTACCTCAGTCTATCAGGTGTTTGGATTATTGGTATGCACCACCACACCTGGCTAGATCACTTATTATTTGAGACACCTTTACATTAGAATAAATTTTCCTAACAGTGTTTTGCTATGTCTCACCTTCAACTGAAGACAAAGGCATTTAGAATTCAGGTGCTCATGCCTGTGATGCAATGAGTCAGAGGCCATGTTCAAAGAGGGAGGTAAGCATGAATACCGCAGGAAGCTTTGTTCTGATTTGGTGCTTTGTTGCCTTGCAACAAGGTCAAAACAATTGCCATAGGATTACCTCTTGATTTTGTTTCCTGGCATCAACCTTTGTTAGTTGGACAACCTTATTTCTTAAGATGAGCCTCTCCACCAAAGCAAATAATTCCAATCATACCAAATTAGACCAAATAAAAGATGCCCACATTTACTGCAGCACTCCCAGTGGCACGGGGAAAGCATGGTGAGGAAAAGAGAGCAGGGGGAACCACACAAAACCCGAAGAACACGTGTTCTGTTTCTGGGAAGCAGCCTAAACAGCCTCTGGGAGTGATCCTGATCCTCCCTGGGGAAGGGTCAGTGCTTGGAAGGCTTTCTGGAGGTGGAGTCTGGACCAAGGCAACTCCCAGGAGGAGGGGGGCTTCCAAAGATGGATGCCGGGTATTAAATTCCAGACTCTTTGTATAAGGGGTAACAGGAAGCTGAGGTGCAATTAGGCCAAATTAGACCAAATAAAAAATGCCCACATATACTGCAGTACTCCCGGTGGCCAGGAGAACATGGCGGTGGGGGGGGGGGAACCACGCAAAACCCAAAGACCACATGTTTCTTTTTTGGACGGCAGCCTAAATAGCCTGTGGGAGGGGTCAGCACTTGGTGGGCTTTCCCAGAGATGGAGTCCAAACCAAGGCAACTCCCAGGGGAGGGGGCTTCTAAATATGGATGCTGGGTATTATATTCCAAACTCTTTGTATAAGGGGTAACAGGGAGCTTAGGTGATATTTATGACCAACATTTTAGGCTCTTTTTGGATAAAGGGGCATCAACTCAAGTCTGGCTACTTCCTGTGGGCATGGGATGGCATGGGGGAGGGGAGAGCTGGGAGTTGGTGGGCTCACACTCAGCAAGAGGTGTGACTGGAGCAGCATCTGGTTTACTGTCATCCTGGAGACCTCAGGCAGCTGCTTTTTGAGGAAGATGAGAAGATAGATGACTAGGAGAAAAAATATTGTTATTATTGGCCCTGTAAATGGGGCTAGCCATGGGAAGTCATTAACTGCCAGAAAGAATGGAACAAAGAAGTGCCCTGGTTGTACAGGTGAGGCTCCGATGTATTAATACCGGACACAATAGCAGATAAAACCAGATTTTAGTTGGTAGGTGTCCTTGATCCAGGAGAGTTGGTACCAATGGTGAAGTACCAGGAGCTGGTGCAGGTGTTTGGTGTTCTCTGGAGAGCGCTTTGTAAGTTGGTCTTGGCCCAGACAGCAGGAGTGACCTGTAAAATACACTTGAAAATGGGAGAGGTTAAAACACACTCTGCAGAGTGTTAGTTTTAACCAGACCTAATTTTGATAAAGCAGTAGAACTTTTTCCAAGAACCTGTAGATATCTGTAAGACAACTGGAACAGATTTTATAGCAAAAGGCTATTGCTTTATGTTAAAAGGTATGCACATTTTAAAAGACAATTAAAGGGAATTGGGAACTCTGGATTTTTTAAGATACATCTGAAACCTGTTAGTCCTGGACTACGAAGCCTGTGAAAGAGGCACACATGTCTGTATTTTTGGCATGAAACTTCATCAAATGCCATGGATGAAGTAATAAGTTAATAGTACTTTAAGTCATCAAATGCCATTAGACAGATCTAAGGGAATAAATGAGCAAAAATGAGAAAGCTATTTTAGCTGCACAGGCAATCCCAGATTTCTTCCCAGTCCTTGGAGAACATAAGCCTGGAAGCAGTGCTTGCTGTTAGCTGCTGAGTACAAGAGGCCCAAAGACTTTTCTGTGAGGGGGAAGATTTAGTCTACCTGGATGGTGAAGAGGTAAAAGGCTGCTTTTTGCTGTGTGGGTGGCTTTGCCAAGCCCAAAGGCAAGCCTCAAGGTGGAAGGTCTTCTGTAACCAAATGTATTCTTGGAGGAGCTATAGGATGCTGCAAAAGCTGGCACATCTCTGTGTTAGAAGCTCTTTTGTTAAATGCCATACCCTCATATCTGTAAAGGCACTTGAGAGTCAGGGTACCATTACCTGTTATTTTAAACTGGGCATATATGCTAAATTTAAATGTGTACTTTACCCAATTAGTTACAGTTTACCAGTGCTAGTAAATGTAAGAAGATTAAAAGGAATATTTTCATAAGTTAAAGATACTAGCACATGTGGGTACTCTTACCCAAGATGGTGGTGGTGGTTACCCACGTGTTTGTATTTTTTTAGAGTTGTTTTAGTGTGGAGTTATCTTAAAACGAGCACACATGCACACGGAAAGATAAATCCACATACTTATACAGACATACTGTGGCCACATCATCCTAACAGACAGACAAAACACTTTTAGAAATCTGTGCCAGCTGACCAACTTAAAATCCCAGCATAGGTAGGTGGCAGAAGCCAGGAGAGTGGAAGGACAGGAGAAAACAGATTTGTTTTAAAATCCCAGAGTGAGACAAACAGCAAACAGCTTAGAGAAGCAGGGAGTAGAGAGGGGAGCACGGGAGCAAGGGTGGGAGCACACATTTAGAAAACATGGGCTTTTGGAGCCTTGTTTATTTTATGTTAGATGTTAGATAGCCCCAATTTAAAATGATTTTTGTAAAAGGCCACGCAAGGGTGTTTGAGTAATCAGCTTGGAATCGCAGGAACCCATCTAGAAGACCATGCCTATTGCAACTCAAGTCTATCACAGTGCATGCACTGGGACAACCCTTGAGTCAAAATGGGAGTGCATGAGAAATGAGTGGCGGATGTTTCCAAACACCCAGATCTCATCTCAGCTAAGCCCGGCTTAGCCCTGTGGATAAGGCTTTTGATGCAGTCGTGACTTCACTGGAAAGCCTGAAAATCAATAAAGTAAAGATGGACCCACTAGGCACCCTATGGACCATGTACTCCAAAAGGGGAACTCACCAAGTGGAAGCCGATGTTAGCCTGGGAGAGAGCGCATGAGAAGGGCATTTTCCAGCTAGCAGTGCTGAGCCTATGGGAAAAACAGACCCCCTGGGTGAGAAACCTCCATATATTAGGTATATTTCTTAAGATGGGCCTCTCCACCGATGCAAATAATTCCAATCAGACCAAATAAACAATGCCCATGTTTAATTAATGCAGAGCTCCCAGGTGGCCAGGAGAGCATGGAGGTGGGGACCATGCAAAACCTAAAGACCATGTTTTTCTTTTCTGTGCAGCACCCTAAATAGCCTGTGGGAGTAGTCCTAACCCTCCCTGGGGAGAGGTCAGTGCTTGGTGGGCTTTCCCAGAGGTGGAGTCTGGATCAAGGCAACTCCCAGGGGGAAGGGGCTTCCAAAGATGGATGCTGGGTATTACACAACCTTTGTTAAAGAATTTCTGCCCTCTTCCCACTAGGATTGAAGTAGTGAAATTTAACACAGTTAAGAAAGACTAAGGTTTTTCGGAACTCTCAGACAGGAACAAAATGATTATTGGTTTCATTCATTGGAGAGGGATATGGCTCTTTCCTGTTTGTATTCCTGGCTCCACTTTGCAAATAAAACAGAAAGTGAAAAGTTTGTGCTCGTCACGTGCTTTATACAAAGCCCATGTGCACAGTGTTCTAAGAAATAGGAAACTTGTATGCTACTCTGGGCTAGGAAATTCAAATGCCACATTGTTAAATACCACCCATGTTGCTAGACTTTTCCAGTGCTTGAATAGTCTCTGTAGCCACAGTGTCTGGTACAGTAGTTTCTGGTGTTCTTGTCTTAGTCAGTGTTCTATTGCTGTGAAGAAACTCCAAGACCATAGCAACTCTTATAAAAGAAAGCATTCAAGTGGGGCTTGCTTACAGTTTTAGAGGTTTAGTCCCCCAGTCATCAGGAAGCATGACTGCATGCAGGCAGATATGGTGCTGGAAAAGTAGCTGAAAGATCTATATCTGGACCATAGGAAACAGAAAGAGCAAGACTTTGGGCTTGGAATGGACTTTTTGAAACCTCAAACCCCACTCCCCAGTGATACACTTCCTCCAATGAGGTCACACCTCTAACCCTTTCAAATAGTGCCACTCCCTGATATTCAAGTATTCAAATTTACAAGCCTATGGGGGCCATTCACATTCAAATAATCAGTTTGCATATGAAGTGTCCCCTAACTGGCTCAGGTTTGATCTGCTGCTGCAAACAAGAATTCAAAGGTGGAGCAATAGATTCAAAGTCCCAATGGACGACTGGAAATGATGGTTCTATGAGAGGCAGGGCCTGATGGGAGGGAACAGGTCACGGAGGCCTAAGGGGATCCCTTACCCTAGCCCCTTTCTGACTCCGACCCTACTTCCTGGCAGACACATGCTGGGTAAGTTTCTCTACCACAGGCTCTTGAGCCATGAAGTTCTACCTCACCAAGACCCAGAAATAATGGAGCTATTGCCCATGGACTGAAGTCTCTGATGTGTGAGGAAAGGTAAATTCTTCCTTTCATCTTGGGCTGGTAGGTATTTGTCACAGGGATAAGAAATCAACCAACACAGCCTATACACTATTTTCGATGTAACTATCTTAAATGAAGAATTTTGTTAAATCAGTATCAGTTTATGTAATGGAAAAATTAAAAATGCTGCAGGATTCCCAGCGGCAGTAGGCAGCAGAAATGCTGTAGGTCCCCAAGTGGCAGTAGCAGGCCATGTGGCAGCAGGCAGTGGGCCCTGACAGCACCCAGTCCCAGGCAGAGACAGCTGCCAGTCCCTGAGCAGTGGCTGGTCCCAGGCAGGGAGACAAGTGGCGGGAGGGCAAGAGACAGAGACATGGATAGGCACGCCATGCAGAGTAAAGTTGGATATTTATTCAGGGGGTTATGGAGGGAAAAGGGTGAAGGGGAGAAGAGCAGAGAGAGAGAGAGAAAGAGAGAGGAGAGAGAAAAGCGGGGGAAGGGGAAGGGTGGAAAGAGAAGCAGAAGCTGCCTCTCCAAAAGGAAGACATAAAAGAGAGAGCTCAGGCTGGAAGCTGAAGATAAGCCTGCCTCAGCGCATGGGGGAGGAAGTGGGTGTGGCTTGTCTCTTAAAGAGACAGATCATTATAGTTTATAGAAACAAAATTTCTCATCAGCAGCTTATGTGTTGGTTGTCTGTTGAAAGGTAATTTATTTCCCTAAATAAGATGCATCATTAAAACTAACTTTCTTTTTCAAACAGGGCTGTAGAATATTAAAATCTTCACACTTGCTCAGATTGTATGCATACTGAACAGTACTTGTCTATACATTGTAGCTCTTACAACTAAGCCTAACACTTCTTATAAGACACTAACAACAAAAGGTAAAGAGTACAAACAGTGTTAGAATATTTTAAGCATAATGCAGTTTCATAAATCTCCCAGATCTTAAGTCTTAAATGTCTGCTAGGAACTTGACCATAGAAGCTAAGGGCAGGGGTGTTCAAGTCTGTCTCACTACTTCTAACAGCACCAACTACTTCATAATACTGGGACAATAATAAATCATATACTGTATCATGAGCATTTAAAAAATACTATATGTCCTACATGTCATTACTCCTCTCTCCAGGCTTCTTCATGGTCCCTGGAAATTCTGCAGTCTCCTTGTCTCTGAGCCTGGGAGGCACTTGCTGTGTGTAGGACCCCTACTGTTCCTCCACCATCCAGATGAGCTCTTAGACCCACAGCCTCCTTTGTCCAGTGCAATAGGATCAATTGCCACAGTCACAGATGCCTGCTAAGCCCCAGGCACTTGTTATTGTCTGTCTCCTCTACATGCACATGCTGAAGTCTATCCCCAGCATGATGGATGTAGTAGATGTGACCTCTGAGGGATGACTAAGTCATGGGGGAGCCCCTATGGATGGAATTAGTGCTTTGAAAGGATCACCTTCCAAAGCTTTTTTCTTCCTCTCTCTCAGCCATGTAAGGACATGAGGAGAAGACTCAGTATGTTAATGCCCCCGTCTTAGAATTCCCAGATTCTATGACTAAAGGAAGCTGGTGTTTGTTGTTTAACCCAGCTGGTGGCATTGGTTTTGACAGCTCAACCTGACAGTGATGTCAGTGCTCTATGTGTTTTGTTTAGCCCAAATGACATTGGAAGATTTTCTACTCTCCTATAGACCAGAAAATTGAGGGACAGGGAAGTTAATGAACTTATTCAACATGAGCGAGTCTGTGAATATCAAAGTCTACATTCAAAGCAAGCAGTCTAATTCTAAAGACCCATTCTCGACTTCTATTATTCCCCTTCCGCCCTCCTTCCTTCCTTATTTCCTCCCCCCACCACTCTTTCTGAGACTGAACTGAATACTCCCTAATTCTAGCCTGGGTGTCCTTGGGCTCCATGCCAGAAAACCTCAATGTCCCTTAAGCCTTCATTCTCTGTGGTCTCTATCTCATCCCTCTTTATTACATAAGAGATAGTCACTTGAATGTCCTAGTGTTCTAGGGTTTTTTTTTTTAATCTTGTTGCTAAACTAAACTGCTCTGACTCAAGATATTCCGACTAAGAAACTTAAGGGGAAAGGATTTTATTTTAGCTCACAGTTACAGCTTAGAGTCTATCAATGGCAGGTGCTTGGGGCAGCTGGTCACATCACAACCATAAATATGAACAGAAAGCAATGAATACATGCTTGCATGTCAGTGCTTAACTTCTTTTCTCCATTCTTATACAGTCCAGAATGCCCTGCCTAGAGAATGGCGCCACCCACAGTGGGCAGCTCATCTTGTGTCAATTCATGTAATCAAGGTAAAACTCACTGGCACTCTTAGAAACCATCTGCTGGTGATCCTGGATTTTGTCAAGCTGACAACACAAACCATCCATATTAGTATGCTTCTTTTTGTTTATGTTTCTACAGAATGTACATGTACTGCAACTGGCCTACCTGTTGGCTAATTTCAGTACTTCTTTGCAGATTTGTCATAAAGGACAAATCATCACTGGTATCATACATGCGTTCATACCAATAGACCAACATCCAGCAGCATTGGATGAGAATTCACTTACCATTGCCTTACCTTTTCAGTTTTCAAGTTTTATGTCTAATATGGCAATATAATATCAATATATTTGTATTTTTCTGGTGTCATGTCTCTTGCCTGTTGCTTTATGCTGTATTAACTCTTTCTTGTTGATATAGGCCCCCATAGAGCAGACTGTGGCAAAGTCGGCACCATACTGTTAACTCTTCACTGTGGTGGATGGGCCATAGATTCTCAGGCTGTATTAATCTGGTTCTATCTACCCCTCACCTGACTGACC
The DNA here is from genome assembly GCA_004026605.1 of Ondatra zibethicus. NCBI lineage: Eukaryota > Metazoa > Chordata > Mammalia > Rodentia > Cricetidae > Ondatra > Ondatra zibethicus. The sequence goes on along the minus strand of PVIU01009514.1, from coordinate 20,647 downwards.
TTGGCTCTCCCATCCTATCTCTCACCACCTTCCCCAGCTTCTTTGGGGTTCCTGTGAAAATTAATTTTTAATTTATAAACAACCTATAGAGGAGACATGGCAGTGAACTGTTGTCGGGATTTCTGTCCTGCCTGGTTCCCATGATCGTTAAGTCCCAAATAAATCACACAGAGATCTACATTAGTTATAAACTGATTGGCCCATTAGCTCAGGCTTCTTATTAACTCTTATAACTTATATTGGCCCATTATTCTTGTCCATGTTAGCAACATGGCTCAGTACCTTTTTCAGCAAGGCAGTCACATCTTGCTTCTTCCGTGGTGGGCTCACAACTACCGAAGAATGGGCTTCCTTCTCCCCAGAATTCCCCTGTTCTCCTTGACCCATTTCTACTTCCTGTCTGGTTGTCTCTCCTGTACTTCCTGCCTGGCTACTTGCCAATCAGCATTTATTTAAAATATAATTGACAGAATATAGATCATTCTCCCACACCAGTGAACAGCCTCAGACATAGGTAGTAAGGGGCTATGTGTCTTCTCTGTAGAGAATAATCCAATAATGTATGAGAGTGTCCTTACTTTTACTGTCACCTCATTACAACTGGAAACAGAGATGGATAGCCACATCCATCCCTAAACAAGATGTTTTTTCTCCTTCATTGTCAGTACCAATCACTGGCAAGTGACTGGATTCACTTTGTGAATGCACACAGATAAACCGCTGATCTTGCCCTTATCTTCCCTTAGTTATCTGTGATGATGAGAACCTGGAGAATATACAGTTACAGAAAGCCCTGACACATACAGATTAATCTTACATGGAACTTCTGAAAGTAACTTACTAAAGGCCCAAACACTAGATGCTAATGAGTGGCTGGAGGCTGAGCACTTAAGAGCACTCACTGCTCTTCCAGAGGACCCAGGTCCAGTTCTCAGAACCCACATGATAGCTCACAACCATCTATAATTCCAGTACCAGGCAGCCCAGCTCCTTCATTTGGTCTCTGCAGGCACCTACCTACATGTGATTCACATATGTACGTACAGACAAAATACTCATAGACATAAAATAAAAGCAAATTAATCTAAAAAGAAACTAGAAAGCACAAGGATGCCAAAAATGAAGAAACAGGAACTGAATTTCATTCTGACATTCTATATGAGCTCATGAAGTTTCTATTGGCCTTTGAAATTTCTGGAATTTGGGCTGAAAGACAATATGCACAACTCACTGACAGACTTATTCTCACATTTGAGAACTTTATGATCTGGGTATGAAGCTTTCATTCCATATGAAACTTTTCAAAATTGTAATTGTTCTTCCATGAGTGATGACAGACTGACAAGTCTTGTTAACTGTTGTTTTCATGAGTTCACAAGCCCAAATGACTAAGATGACTACATATCCTCTTCTTCTTTCTTTTTACTTATTCCTTGTGCTTTCACATCAGGCATCTCAATCACATTCATTTCCCCATCCCTTCATATCTGCCCTCTGCCCTTGCAACCTTCCCCCAAAATAAAATAAAATTTAAGAGAAAGAAAAAAATAAGGAAAAGAGAAAAAAAGAAAAGAAAAATCTCCTTGTGGAAGCTGCAGTGTGACACAGTGAGTCACACAGTACACCCTTTTGTCCATATATCTTTACTTGCAAGTGTTCACTGCAAAGAGTCATTGGTTTGGTCTGAGGCCTCTGGTATCTGCTACACCATTGATACTGGACCTTCACTGGGACTCCTCTTGGATATTCTGTTGTTGCCCTGTTTCATGGAGATCCTGCAGCTTTGGATCTGCAGCACATGCTCCTTTTCATATTCCAGAAGATCATAGATGGGGTGGATGTTGGGGTGAACCAACTCATAACCCTGGTTCTGGGCCTGGGTAGTTGCAGGGTTGGTCCGCCTGCCAGCTCTCCTCTGTCCTCACCACCAGGGTGAGCTCTTCAGTATTGCCCAACTAGTTCACCTTATGCAGAAATGAGCAAGGGGCAGGGCAGGTTCTCCTGCTTTCATGCCCTCAGGGTCAGCTCACTCACACCTACATCAAAGGGTGAAGGGCAAGTGGGGAGCATCTCTTACCTGCCAATTTTGTCGCATGACAGACAAGTAGTAGATCCAATTCTCCCATGCTCACACCTTCAGAGCTGGCTCACCCTTCGCCCCCCAAAACAGGGTTGGCTCTACTGTGCTGCCTACACAAGATGCAGGGCCCCCTCTCCTGAGTGCTGCAGCCGGTGAGGGGCAGTTACAGCTCTCCTGCTCTTATGACCTCAAGACCAGCTCTCCCACCTGCCACAGGTGGAGAAGGGTGGCTGATAGAGCATCTCTCCCTCGGCCATGCCACTGGATGACAGATGAGGAGGAAGGGCCAGATCTCTCACGCTCATGTTCTCAGGGCCTAATCACTTACAACCCTCTCAACAGGATCAGCTCTACTGTGCTGCCCAGGTGAGGTGTAGGACCCAGTCTCCAGAGTGCTGCAGCCAGTGAATGGCAGGACCAGTTTTCCCTAGTGCTACAGCTGGTGAGGGGCAAGGCCAACTCTGTGCATCACCATCTTCTCAGCCTTTGGTGGTACCAGGAGCCACAGACATCAACCCAGACTGTGGCTGCAACAGGGTCATAAACCCAGACATGGGGCCTGGCAGCAGCCCAGGACCAAATATCACCATGGTGCTGGGTGGCAGTCACGCCACCCACCTCAGTGAAAGCTCCTCACTGCTTTCACCTCCTCAGATCTACCTCTGTCCACAGGACATGAACTACTCTGTCTCTCTCTCCCACAGTACAACATACATTTGCTCACCATAATAGTACCCAACTACCCAACTGCCTGTTACCACAAGGCATCAGGCAGGCCCATGTTTTCTCCACGTTGCCTGGGGAAGACTAGCCCAAACATGTGTGTGGGTCTCCTTATCCCACTCAGTAGTCCTTGATGGCACTGGGTAGGGCTATGCTTTCTCTTCAGCGCCCAGGGCAGGCTGCCTGAGGCATGCCTACATAAGCTCTTCAATGTACAATTTACTGTGTATGTATGTACATATATAATCTACATATGACATATACTGTTGCTATCTTAGGGATAACTACTATAGAGGAAAATCAAGCAGAAAGAGTGAGGAGGGTACCTTTTAGCTGGTCAGGACCACCTCTGAGGAAGGGTGTGGAAGCAGAAACCTAAAGGAGGGAGGGAGCGACTGAGGTATGAGTTTTGCAGAGGAAGAGCTCTCCAGGCAGATTGAAGAACAAGTGCAAAGAGGCAGGGGCAAGAGCAAGCTGTATCTGTGTCCCCGAGATCAGAAATGCAGAAAACGGCACAGTGTGGCTAGGCTGCAGCATGAGGCAGGGCACAACAGGAAGTAAAACAGGAGAAAAATCTTGCTGGAGCAAGCTCTACACCTTAGGAAGATCCTTCAGTTCCATTCTTCTGATTGACACGTTCTCTCTTCTAGGCCAGGTACATGGAACTAGAGCCCAGGTCTCACTAAGTACCCCAGGCTGACTTTGAGCACTCAGCCCTCCTGCCTCGGTCTCCTGAGACTGGGATTACAGCAAGGCATTCTGTAATGAGTGACTGACAGTCCATCTTTCTTTCCCTTGAACTAAGAATAGTTCAGCTCTCTGATGTCCTATATACCCATCTTATACTTTAAATTATGGGACAAGTCTTATTTACGGCTCTTTGGGATCATCATTTCCCCACCAGCTGCGAGTTGCAGGGTACTAGGGAGCTTAAATAAGGTAGAAAATCTGGTGGAGGGTTATGCTAGCACCCTGTATATACATGGTCTGCACTGGAACAGGGCACTCAGACACCGTGAAGTCAGGCAGGGTTTGATTCCTGATGACAAGTCTTAGTCACCACAGCCGATAGCTGAGAGTCCAGCAGCTCTTTCCCTAGGGTTGCTGTGGGAGTCTGGATAAAGTGGTCCCTTAACATCTTGAATTTTTAAAAAGGAGAAGAGGAAAAGAAACACAAGTTTCCTTAGTACTGACCCCTCTGTTCCTGGTGCAATGCAGAGAAGCCGTCTACTGGTTGAGAATGTTTTCAATTAAGAAAGACAAAACTTCCCGTCCTAGCTTAATCAAAATTCACTTTAAAGTGATTTAAATTAGCAACAGGAAAGGAAGCTTCATCAGCTGAAAAATTAAACTAAACAACATTTGGCTTATTGTTTGGAAATGCGAGTTAAAGGCAAGCTTAATGGGAAACTCTTATGACAGAGTGTGCTTTAAACTTCCTGCAGCAAAAGTCAATAACGAGTGGTCCCCAGTCGACAGCATGGCTTCGAAGACTTCACTGAGGCTTCCTAACGCTCTTGGTAAAGCAGACGGGTCACCATTTTGAGCACTCTCCCTCTCTCTAACAATGGGGTGTGGAAATACAATTTACTATCTCCATCGTCAGTTATTTTTCATTTGCTTATAGCTGCCTGCTCTGAGTGCCAGGGCTTTGCACATGCTGTTTGGTCTACCCACAGCTGGTTCAAGGGATTTAATTCAGGTGGTCAGCTTTGAACTGCAAATATCTTTACCTGCTGAGCCATCTTGCCAACTCAGAGCTAATACCTCTTTAACTGTGTCTAAATGAAATTGTGATAGACTGTAAGTTTTCCCACAATTAATACACATGTTATATATAATACATATTACATATATAATATATACCACACAATATGTTGCATATATTATACACACACAAATGATAAGAGATGGGATACAAAGCCAACTATAGAGAATCAAATTTAATACTACAGAAAAGCCTAATGTTAATTCCAAAGATGCAAGGAAACAGATCATCAAACAAATCATCATGACCAAATTAATTAAAACAAGCAATTAATCAAAGCAAGCTTTTTCATTCTTGTATGCAAGCTGTTTCTCCCTAAAAGCTGGGTTCAAGATATCAGCCTTGGACATGAGGAAGACAAGGTTTTTATAGCTCAGAGGTAGGGGAATCCTAAATTGGGGAGTTGGGCGGGCAAAATAGGCAGAAGTAGAAATTAAGCAGGTAATCTTAAAATCTTCCTGAAACAAAGAGATATTTGTAAGGTAGTCATAATAAGTTTTCATAACAGGTAGACATAACAAGGTAGTTACAGGTGGTCATAGAACCTTTTGAAACAAGGCGAAGTTACTGTTTCCTGGAACAGGCAGTACAGAACCATTTGTAGTTAAGGTTACAGGTGGGCATAGCCCAATCCTTGAGAAACAGATTTAATCAACAGGAATAAACCTAGTTTGTCTTTACTATAAGATGGCTTTCAAGCCCAGGATGGAGGCAGGCTGGCTCATCACCAACACAGACTTTCAGGGTCAGATGTCTGGGCCAGTATTCTTCCAACTTTGGTGATCTGTAGACCACAAACATCAGCATCTAATAAAGAGCTTTAATTTTTTTTAATTTTTATTTTTAGTGTATGGGTGTTTTTCTTCCACTCATGTCTGTGCACCACTTATATGCTTGGTGCATGATGAGGCCAAAAGAAGGTGGAAGATCCCTTGGGACTGGAGTTATAGATGGTTGTGAGCAGACCTGTGGATGCTGGGAATTACCTGGTCACTGAGCCATTATGACATTTTCACATTTGTACATAGTGCACTTTGATCATCTTTCCTTCCCCTTTTCTCTGTCTTTTCACCACTTCTGCTCATCTGAAACTGTTGAAGGCAGAATTTCTGGGAGACCTAAAGTTCTCATACTCTGTTCACTGTGAGGATGTTTTTCACAGTCTCTTGCTTGAGGGCCAGAGAGTTTGTCTGGGTCTCTTCTTTTGGTGATGAGGAAAATTAGGCATAGGCTTGGATTACCCAGCTGTGAGGAGCAGAGGAGGGACAGAATGTCTAATGGGGGTCTCTGTAATCACCCTCAAACAAGGTCTGCTAGTGCTAACAACAAAGCCTGCTTCGGGGAGGCCTGCATATAGCTGTCTCATCTTTACCCATTCCCAATCCCTAGGACCAGATATCTGTGAGCAACCTGAGGTTATAGCAAGTCTCCATTTAAAGGTGGCTGGGGACTTTGAAATGTACTCCACATGAGTTACTACTGAGCCCTTCCTGTGTGACAGTGGAGGGGTGCACAGAGGCATCTGCTACAACAGTCTTTGGTAGCAACTTCCCTATGCATTCCAAGTAGCAGCCACCTTACCCTCAGAGTCAGCGATGTGTCTTCCTATTGCCTGGGAAATCTTAGTCTGGGGCAGGATGGGGGTGGGGTGTGCAATCCTTTCTGAAGTCCAGGAAAACCTCCCAGGAGTGAAAGGCCTTGTGATCAGTGGAGGCAGCAAAAATCCTATTGCCCTTTAGAAAGTAATTTATTTTTCTTTCCAGAACAGAGAGCTGTGTTTACTGAACATGAAGTCCTAAGTAGGAAGCATCACTTTTTCATTGTGGGGGCTTAAGGGAAGGAAGTAGGTATTACCCAGAATAATTTCCCCACCTTAATCAAGAATCTAACTGCAAAGGATGAACTTGAGGAAACTCTGCTCTGAGAACTGAGCTGTTCATAAATTTAGAAAGTACAGTGCTTACCCTGAGCGGTCACTGATGGCTTCTCCTGCCCTGTAGAAACAAGCAAGGTGGTTCAGGAAACTGGTCCCTGGCTGGGTGCTGACTGACTCCCAAAGAGATAACAAATGACATGAAAGTCACCGTGATGATCAGTGAGTCAGCCCACCTATGGGAATGTGCTCAGGGACAACTCTTTCGAGGGCAATGTTGGAACCACTCAGCCCAACACCCCAGGCTGGCTTGCCCTGCTCTCTTAAACTGGGGGTCCTCCAGGCTGCATGAAGTAGCCAAGACCTAGCACTTATCTCTCAGCTAGGCAATTGTATCCAGAACCTGGGGGTAGGGAATTCTCTTCAGCCATGGTTGTGGAGTTGTTTTCAACTTAAGTTTGCACCCCCATCCCCCTAGTATCTCACTCTACTCTACCCCAAGACAAAACAGTGTGTGCACCCTTTGTGTGTGTTAACATTTTTAGGACTTTAATTTTTTTTAAAAAAAATGTTGTTTTAGTTTAGAAGCACTTCACTAAGATCTTAGAGTAGCTGAAAAGAAGACAATGCTTGACAACATCTTAGTAGATTTCACCCACACTGTGAGGCACACTTAGATAAGAGTATCTCCCAGCTTTTGCCAAGACAGCATCTGAGCGCAGCTCCTACATGGAAGAAACAAAGCCTTTTCACTTCATAGTGCTTTCATAGAAGCCCCCTCCTGATACCACAAAGACCCATGAAACATAAAAATATGAAAGCTCACACAGACTGTAGTATAATGAAACAAGGATAAAGGACAGTAAGAAGAAAATCCCTTCCATTGTCCTTGAGGCTCACATTCAAGATGAACTTGAAGGGATAAAATTGGGCTTTTCTTTCCAGAAGTCGTATGTCTGATCTGTTCTCATAACTATAAAAACACAGGGGTAGAGAAGATGCTGTGGGATCCTCAGGGTATTTGCACTAGACCTTGAATACAAACGACACTTTCACTCCTTTATTGAGGACTATTCCTTTATACTATGTGAAGACGTGTCACTCTGATTGGTTGAATAAAGAGCTGAATGGTCAATAGCTAGGCAGGTAGAGGTTAGGTGGGACATCTGGAGACAGAGAGGACTCAGAGAAGAAGAAAGGCAGACTCATCAAGGCAGACATGAAGAAAGCAGGATGGGAAAAACAGGGATGAGGTAATGAGCATGTAGAAGAATGTAGATTTAAAAATAAGGATTAATTTAAGTTATAAGAGCTAGTTAGAAACAAGCCTAAGCTAAGGCCTGGTTTTTCATAATTAATAATAAGTCTCTGTGTCATTTTTTGTGAGCTGGTGGCCCAAAGAAAAGTCCATCTTCATATGGCACCCAACATAGAGTCATGAATATCCACATTAGGCCTGAAAAGCTTTATAAAAAGTCTGGACCACTAAGTCAAGCATGGCCTCCTGGTGACTGTAGTGTGTTAGATAGGCACAGAGCACAGAGATGAGGCCTTTGACTTCTGCCTGCGGGCTGGAGCCAGCTGTCAGTGCCACACACCAGTTCCATACGCTAGTGCCATGTGTTAAGCTGAGTCAATGTGGCAGCTGACATGACAGTTTTAAATTTGTCTCACATGGTCAGATAATACTGCAGTATTAGTAAAGCCAGGTCCAGACAAAGAAAAACCTCTGAAAAGGTATGGTATGTTTTAAAATGTCCTTAGATTCTGAAGAAAGAAAAGAAAATAGATCTAGTCATAGAAAAAAATAGTTTAAAATAATACAGTAAAGTCTTTAAAAAGAGAGTAAAATAATATAAAAAGTAAGCTACATAAGGATGAAAAAAATATTATTACACAGGGAGCTTACACCTTATATTGTACTTTGTTAATTTTGAATTTTTCAAGTGCTAATAAACAGAGAATGGCGGCTTCTGAGACGCATTGGATTACAGAAGAGACTGCTGAATTACACCAGCCTATACACTTTAGAGATGTCTCAGCTTCAGAAAAGAAGTTGAAAATGTGTTGCACTGGGGAAGAGGTTGTGCTTTTGTTTCCAGAAGAAACAAAAGGCTATGGATTCCTTCAAAGCTAATAGAGATTAGATTTGACTGGGGGAGACCTCCTGAAAATCTTGGTCAAAAACATGAAAAATCTACAAAACAGGTGGTATATAAGCTGATCCTTTGCCATGGGAACAGCTCTGAGACTAAATGAGACATTATAAATCTTATTGGCTACAGAGCCATCATCACTTATTGTTACATGCCATCCTTTCATATGGCATGGACAGAGATTTATATTAGTTTGGTTATACAGATATCTTTTACCTGCTCAAACATAAAACAAAAAAATCTTTAAATGACTTGTGCACACTGTACATTCCATACTTGTTTTAAAGCAGATATATATGTTACCTTTAAAAGTTTGTATATTTTCAGAAAAAAAAATGACCCGGTAACAAGACAGATAAGTAGCCCAAGTGATCCATCTTCTCAGAGTGCCTCTGTTGCAATTTCCTTAAAATTCTACATCCAGGACATCTTCAAAGCAGCTAGCTGAGATAGTTCAACATCATACTCTACTCTAGCCAGGATTTCAGATAAGCCCTGGACTTTCCCATTACATAGAGACTGGACAACAATTGATACAGAAAGCTCTTCCAAAACTTGACCCAATTTTCTCAAGGTCCCCTAAAGATGCTATCACCCCCAAACAATAGGAATCAGTCTAGAGAATACTATGTCTACATTCCCAAGATGTGGAGTGGATAGTTTTTAATCATTCAGTGGATTATGGATGTTTGTCATCATTTAGGGGGCTTGGTTACAAGTTGTTATAGTGGTATATTATTTGTATTTTAATAAATAAATCTTGTCTGAAGACCAGAAGCAAAGTTAAAGTAACTAGAGGTCAGGTAATGGTGACACACACCTTTAAGCCCAGGATTTGGGAGACAGAGGCAGACGGATCTCTGTTAGTTCAAGATTGCCCTTGGCTACCCAAGATCAATGCAGAAACAAATCCAGGTGGTAGTGGCCTACACCTTTAATACCAGTACTAGGGAGTCACACCTTTAATCCCAGCACTAGAGGGAATATAAAATGAGAGAAGAGAAAGGCTGTCTGCTTAGTTTGTGGTTGGCCAGCCACGGTAGAAGTAAGACTTCTCTAGTGGCTTGGCTACTTTGCTTTTCTGGTTTTCGAGTTGAACCCCAAGCTCTGTCTCTGGGTTTTTATTATTTGTCTACAAGCTGTTGTTGGTAATGGTCAGGAAAAAAGCTGAACGAAGGAGATTAGATTCAGGGATCTCTTTCTGAAGAGAAAAAGGGGAGGATATAATAAAGAATTGATTAAATAAAGGGGTGTATTGTTAAGTCTACTTTAAAATAACCACTACTCTCAAATATTTTACATTGGTATGAATGTTTGTATATTGATACAAATTTAAGGTTATTTTTGTTATACTGTATATATGTTTCTATTCTGTTTAAGTTATTATGCCTATACTGCTCATTTAACAATGTCACGTAAAGTTTCAATCCTTCAAAGCTATTTAGGATAATAAAAAATACAGGCTACACCGGGTGGTGGTGGCGAACACCTTTAATCCCAGCACTCAGGAGGCAGAGGCAGGCGGATCTCTGTGAGTTCAAGACCAGCCTGGTCTACAAGAGCTAGTTCCAGGACAGGCTCCAAAGCCACAGAGAAATCCTGTCTCAAAACAAACAAACAAACAAAAAATACAGGATAATAGTCAGTTGTCTATGACAATAAAGCTTATAGTTGTGTTAGGTATGTTTTCAAGGTCATACAGGGATATATTTTAGATAGATAGCTGATCTTCAAACACTTCAAAGACCTACATAAAAGGACATTTAAATGACATTGTAATATCATAAGGCTTTTCATAACAGTGAGACATGTCTGCTCCTGGAAGCACCAATTTATTTCAAAAAGGAAGATGGACGTTAAAGAACCTCCATTTGGAATTTGCTTTCTTTGTGGCCAAAGCTAGCCATTTTGGCAAGAAACTGCCCTTACCTTAACTTCTGACAATATGCTGTCCAAACTGGACAAAAGAGATTGCTGAGCTTTTCCAAGACAGAGTAGAACAATCTTTCAAAACTTCTTACTTCACAGAAAAGTCTGTCAAATAGCCTAGGGCTGTAGGCCAAAGACTGATGCCCCAATATTACAGAGGAACCTGGGTTACTGTCCAGGCAGCTGACTATGTCTGTCATTTCTCATAGTTTTAGAAGCTGCTTGCTCTTCACTTCCTGTTTACTCAAGTAATATTATATCTTTCTCAGGTCTTTGACAGTGTTGAAGACTAGATAGCTGTAGTTACAGTTTCCCTTAGTTATGATAGAAAGTGAATTAGATACCAAGTTTGGACTCATCAAGAGAGGATAGATAATGAAGTATTTTCTCTAAATTTGCCAAATACAAATGGACTGGACTTTATGAATGTAATTCTTACCTGATAATTGTTCTTATTGTTTATAGTTTTACTATGTTAGAGTTAAAACCTTTCCTTTTTACTTCGACAAAAAGGAAGAAATGTTGCAAAATTTTCCTTTACATTGCATGATGATGTGTCACTGTGACTAGTTCAATAAAGAGTTGAAGGGCCAATAGCTAGTCAGGAAGAGATTTGGTGGGACTTCTGGACAGAGAGGACTCAGAGAGGAAGAAAGGCAAACTTGACAGCCAGATGCAGAGGAAGCAGGGTGGGCAAAATATCGATGAGGAAACAAGTGCATGGAAGAACACAGATTAAAAAGCATGGGTTAATTTAAGTTATAAGAGCTAGTTAGAAGCAAGCCTAAGCTAAGGCTGAGCTTTCATAATAAAAGCCTCCATCTCATTTTTCATAATAAAAGCCTCCATCTCATTTTTCATAATAATAAGCCTCCATCTCATTTTTCATAATAATAAGCCTCCATCTCATTTTTTTGTGAGGTGGTGGCCCAAAGAAAAGTCTTTCTATACCCCTTGATGGGGGACAATATAATGAAGGGAAGTGGAGGCTGTCAATATTATAGTCACCTTCCCCTGGGGCAGAGTTAGGGTGTTAACCTGTAACATACCCTGCATGATTGATTGTCCCCTTGGCTGGTGTGGCTATCCTCAGAGACCTCGAGTCTTTAGGAGGTAGATCATTTCTGTCAGAAGTAAGTCACTAGGGGATGAGTCTTTGAAAGTGACCTCTCTACCCAAGGCCCAGACTCATCTCTTCCTGATCTGCCCCGATGAGAACAGCCTCAGTTCCAATGTTCCCACTGCTATGGACAGGGCCCTCTGCCATCCTCCTCCAGCCCCTGACAATGGAGACTGAAATTATTTAAAACAGTGAGCTGAAGAAGTTCTGTCTTCCTTCAATTGTTTCTGTCAGACATCTTGATGACAGAGAGTCCAGAGTAAGTGATAAAGTGGGGTGCCTGTGTCTGCTCTCCCACTTTTCCTTATAAGAAACTGCTCTCGAGCCTCTGATGAGATCTCTTGTCAGACACTGGAAACCAAAACGACGTTAAAAGTGAAGAAATGCATTTAAAGCAAAAAGGTCAATTGTTCTAAGACAAAGCACTCTAGAAGAGAATGCAGGGTCTGAGAAATAATACAGACAAAATAGTCCCAGGGTTGAGGAGATAGTTTGTTTGGTAAAAATGCTTGCTACAGAAGTATGAGGTCCTGAATCTGAATCTCCAGCACATCTAGGTGGAACAGCATGCTTCTGTAACTCCAGCACCAGGAAGCAGAGACAGCAAACACTGGGGCTTCCTGGCTAGCCAATCAAGCACACTTGGTGAGCTAGCTCCAGGTCCAGTGGAGAACAAAACTGAAGGTGCCAACCTCTCACCTCCACATTCACATGTGCACACATACATGCACATACATGTGTACACACACACACACACATTTTTAACAGGATCCCAATCATTTGATTTTACCAATAAAGACTCAGGAATCAAATATTAGGGTGAAATCCTACTTTCTCAGAAAGCCAGAGAAAGTACCAGCTGACCATCCTCCACAGCTCATGTCCCAGAAGCCTCCTCTTCTCCTGTGCTGTCTCTAACCAGACTCCTCCAACTCAATGTCCCTTCCTTCTACTTCCTGTGTGTCTCTCTATCCATTCTCCCAACTCCCTCTTACACTCTATGGCTTTTTCTTAATGATCTTATGTTCACTTCCTGTTAACTGGTTGCTTGCTCTGCCTCTTGACCTGTGGTTGACCTTATTTCATCCTGTTTACAATATTCAAGCAGAAAGCTCTTGGATCAAAGGTGTGTGCTAGGGTTGAGTCACACCACAACTAGAAACAGGGCTTTTTTTTTCCAGTAAATAATGCAATCCCTGGGTTCACAGTGTGATCAAATATCCTGCAACTCTCTCTCTCTCTCTCTCTCTCTCTCTCTCTCTCTCTCTCTCTCTCTCTCTCTCTCTCTCAGAGTTTAGCCATTACTGAATCACAGAACCCAGAAGCCTTCACTTTTTCCCTGGAGCGATGACTGCTTACTCTCTGGCAGCCGAGCAAAAACTCCAAATTACTGCAGCAGGTGACCGGCAACAGTGGATGTGACTGACTGCCAGGGCCTGAAAATCTCCCACCATGGGACTGATAGTGACCTCTGGACTTAACTAGTTTGGGCTCCAGTGGTCCAACACACTGTGACTGCCTAAGGTCAGTGTCTTAGTTTGCTTGCTATTGCTCTGATAAAACACTATGACCAAGAGAAACTTGTAGAAGAAAAGTTTTATTTGGTTCCAGGTTAGTGTTCATTATCAGGGGAAGCCAAGGCAGGAACTGGAGCAGAGACCGTGGAAGAATGCTACTTACTGGCGTGATCTGCATAGCTTACTCAGACTGCTTTCTTACACAACTTACACCAACCTTCCCAGAGGTGGCACCACCCCACAGTGGTCTGGGCCCTCCCACATCAATCATTAATCAAAAAAGACAAAAATACTGCTCCCAAGACTTGCCTACAGGACAGTCTGATGGAGTCATTTTCTCAATTGAGCTTTCTCTTCTCAGATGACTTTAGCTTGTGTCAAGTTGACATCCCTCAAAAAAAAAAGACAAAACTATGACGGCCACGTGGAGCTGCTTTCCTACACCCTTCGCCACCTAATTTCGAGCCAGGCCCAGGATTCCACTCGTGTAGGTGCCCTGTGACTTATGTGGGCTATGCTTTCTTCTCTACCAAGTGCTGCCACATAACCTGGTATTGATGTCCACACAATCTCGGTGGTACACTTTGCTGTGTGACAATCCCAGGGCAGGAATATACAAATGTCAGTAACTCTAGTGATGATTCCATCTACACAAAAACATGCTGTGTTTTAAATGCAGTGTCACTGAAGTGTTCTAAAGTTTAGTTACACTGTATGTGCCAGGAATAGAGCTTGAATTGAATTCTTTCATCTGAAAACCATTACTAATGGAAAGACTGTGTTCTGGGCTGGAGAGATGGCTCAGAGGTTAAGAGCATAGGCTGCTCTTCCAGAGGTCCTGAGTTCAATTCCCAGCAACCACATCGTGGCTCACAACCATCTATAATGAGATCTGGTGCCCTCTTCTGGCATAAAGGTATAAATACAGGCAGAACACTGTATACATAATACATAAATAAATTTTTAAAAAGGAAGGCAGGCAGAAAAAGCTGTGTTCTTTCAATAAGATAAGTCTCAACCGCATGGCCAGACTTTACATCCTGAAGAATAGAGACTCTTCTGTGGAGGGTGAACATAGGTGCCTGACCTGAGAAGGTGTCAGGAGTTAAGAAGAACATTATTAGTAATTTCTTGGTGTCCTTTAAACTCACTGTACTAGAGATTTCTAGACAGTACAGCTTCGAATGTCAAGAGCTCACATCTGAAAAACAACCAAGACCCACCAATGATGGCTAAACAAGGCGAGCATCCTTCAAGGTGGACTAGCTTATCTGACAACATCTTTATTTTTATACAGAATTGAAAGTAAATGACAATATCCTGATTATGCCTGTTTCAGGAAATGTCCTACCCATTTATGGTAGTGCCATGGCAAAAATATATGCTGCTTAAGTGAAAGCCATTTCCCCTGCTGTCACTTGGTGACACTGTCTCGGGGTGCTGGCTGCAGCAGTTGACAGACAGCCCTTCAATAATGCATTGTTTAAGCTAAATGGGTTTTGAAAGCCTTATTAAACTCCTGACAATTTTTAATTGAGAGCGTCGATGGTTAAATGGAGACTTGAAGGCAATTAGAAATGATGATGCAGAGAAAATAAAATAGATCAAAGGAAGATGCCCTCTTGTTTCCAGAGCTGTTTATAATCTGGGGGCAAATAGGACCATTTAGAAGGGACTTGTTGCTTTTCCCCATAGAGAAGAAAATGGAAGCTGTAAATCAAAAAGTATCACCTAAATCAAGACAGTCAACAATGCCTTTGGTGCCAGCTTCCACAGGCTAGCCCAGATGCTTCCCACTGAAGGGACACTGGCTATCCCAACAAACTGATTGGAAATACCCCAAATACTACTTTCATCTTTTCTCTCTCCCTTTTCTATGTGTATTTCGATTAAGTGGTAAATATAAGAACTGGTGTGTGTGTGTGTGTGTGTGTGTGTGTGTGTGTGTGTGTGTGTGTGTATGTGTGTGTGTGTGTGTTATATGAGTATGTGCATGTACATGCCTGTGTGTGCATGCACATATGTGCACGCGAAGGCCAGAGGTCTATATCACGTTTCCTCCTCTATCAGTTTCCACCTGAGATCTTAAGACAGTATCTCACCGAACCTGGAACTCACTGATTTGTCTGAACTGTCTGACCAGCTAGGCTCCAGGATCTTGCCCTCTCTGCCTCCCTAGCACTGGGAGTTACATGCATACCAAGGCTGTGCCCAACTTTTCACCTGGATTCTAGGGATCTAAACTCAGGTCCTTGTGCCTGTACAGCAAGCACTCTGCTGACTGAACCATCTCCCCAGATCTGCTTTCAGCATCTCCAGGGTTTGATTTTATGATTTCCCATCATAATAGAAACGCAGCGTGAATGCAGTTCCGCCTTTTGTTGATAGTTCAGCGCCATTGCACAGAGTTTATTCAGCAGGCTTCTCTCACTCACTGTTGGTTTCACTTTCTGCGATTTCATTTACCCAAGGTCAAGCTCAGTCTGAAGCTGCTAAATGGAAACTTTGGGAAACAGTCCATAAATTTAAAATGCTGATGCCGAACTTAGCAGCATGGTCAAAGCTCACTCTGTCCTGCTCTGTCCCACCCAAGGGAGGAGTCGTCCCTTTATCCAGCATAGCTGCCATTAGTCACCTCAGTTATCACACTGTTTGTCATGAGGTCACACAGCTTGCACACATATAACCATGGTTTTCTTTATAGTGTCCCAAAGGACAAGAGCAATGATGCAGAGCAAGCATTAAGACACACAGTGTGGAGAACAGATTCACTCTGGGGCTTGTGGTTGCTCTTTGCACCATCATCCACATAATGTCAAGTATTGTCTGTAGTAAGACATCCCCTGAAAATACTGGGCCATGTCACTTCTGGAGAAGGCAGGAATGTACTCACTGAGGGCCAAGGGAAGAGAGGAGAGGGTGGTTATTTGTTCTTGCTACAAATGCTTCTGGGATGCTGCACCTGTGACCTGTTTGCTCTTTTTTAGCTATCAGCCCGTCACCCTTACACTCTGTTGTCCTGGGTGTGTTTGTTCTGCTTGGCTCACAGTGTGGCTGGTAGAAACAGTGGAGGTGTGTTCATGACTGAATGTCTACTCTACTGCTTATTTTACTCAACATCCTGTGAGCTGTCCTCAAACAGGAATTCTTGTCAGGTGACAAATAGCAATTGCGATGTATCACCGTTCACTCACAAAATCACACAGCTGTCACTCTGCATTTAGAAATCACCGCCTGCTGGTGGCAGCAGGTACGAGTGTGGGCCTTTGTCACTATTGCCCTTCTGCCTCCTGCAGCCACTCTGCCCAGCAATTTGTGTCCCTCTTTCATGGACTCCAAGGTGTGACTTTGTGCAGCAGGTTTTGTTTTGGACCTGTGTCTCTGACCAAACTCTCAGTCCCAGAAGGGCAAGGAAGAGAGCCTTAAGTTCCCACTGTCACCGCGAGCCAAGGGTACCAGGAATGACCCTATCTGTCCTTTGTTAAGATTTGTTGGATGAATAAATGACAAAAATCTCCAGGTTTGGCTGCACCCCCAGGACAGTAGCTAACCTATGCTCTGCTCCGGGTTTTGTCATCTGATGCTGCTCCCAGGCTGTGGTTCAGAGTTACTCCAGTTGTCTGGGCTTCAGCACAGTGAGATGCTTCTATTTTTATTGTGTTCTTTTCTTCTTCCCCTGCTGAAGATCACTCCGTGGGAGTGATTCACATGTTAAATTGAACAGTGCCCCCCTATTCAAGTACTAGAGAAAGCTGCCAACCCCACTTACAGACCCAGTTTGGATTTCTATCCCAGGGATCTTCTAAGACCTTGGCAATCACAGGGCGTGCTCAGGTATGCCTCCCCCAAGCAAGTCTGAAGACTGACTCTAACTCCAGCAGCATGGGCTGTACCTAGAAGCCTCACTAACACGGGCTGGCCAAGTTTCACTCCCAGAGATTCTGTTCAGCATGTTTGAAGCAAAAGCTCCAAATCGGCATGCTTATCATATTTCCAGGTGATGCGGGCAGATGTTGCTGGTCCAGAAACCTTGATTTTTAAGACTCAACACTCATTTGATCCCAAGGGTTCTATACTGAAATCCACTCCAACTCCACCAAGTTCATATTTCCTGTTATAGAGCATTTAAATGTCAATCCTCTCCTCTCAAGTACTTCCTGGCTATCAGTTTGCACCTCTGCAAGCCAGCCGAAGGAACTCTTTTAAACCTACTGGATCTCACTCATCAGCCTGAATGTGCTCTTTATTTTATTTCTTACGAATCGATGGCTTAGTCAGGCATGGAAAGCCCCAGCCCACACATGAACATAGCTTAGTGACCTCTGAGATGAATTCCTGTTTCCTATGAACCCTGCAGCTGAGAAATCATTGCCCAGCAGCATTTGGAACTATGCCAGGAAGCCAGCTTTTTTTTCAAGAAATCCCTCCTGGTCAATTAAAGAGTCTATAACCATAACATGTGGGGTTTCCAAGAGCCTGGATGTTAGTTACAGCCTGAGGAGGATCCAACAGTGTGCCTGGGCCTTTAGAATACTGCAGAGACTGATTGTGATAGGAGTGGCCCCGGGTGTGAGGCCATCAGCATGTCAAATAAAATCTTTTCCCCTGGTTTGCCTAGAGATTCCAAGATCACATCTTTCTACACTTTAAGTAATATGAATCCTGCTGTGTAGTGCCCACCAGAGGTGGTAACTCTACATTGCCAGCGAGGCTGCCAGAGTCAGGCATCCCCAACATGACATAAGGAAGACATAGGTTGCTTCCCCAAACTCTAGGCTAACTGGGAAGCCTTCAGGTTTTCTGGACTGACTTAGCATGCTTCCTCTAGGGTCAAGGAGCAAGGCATCCTGTGCTGTCTTGCACACTGGTCATGAGGCAAGCAGCTTTGTCTACTATAGTGAGTAGCTGCTAGAGGCAGCACATAAGATAGTAGCAGAGGCTGCCTACAGGAACAGGGCAACAACCCAGAGGGTAGACTCCAATGGAACTTACTGAAGGACACTAAAAGAGAAGGGGGCATCATCTGTGCACCATATACTGCAGAGGTGATTGTGTAGAAGTCACCAAGAAAGAACAGTTCCCTGGCTCCCTAGAGAGGAAGGACTTAGCATGGGCCAGGCCCTTGGGACACCAAAGCAGAAGATTCAATCTAGGCATGGTTGACTTCACCCATTTCTCACACAGGCCTGGCACTAGACACAAGGCAAGTGAGGTTCTCTCCCCTGACTCTCAGGAGTCAGGAAACATTAACTTTAAAGTGAAGTCAGAGTAATACATACTAGACTGAATATTTTGTTTATTAAAACAGGACTGCTATAGCTAGTGAGCCAAAATGGCTCCAGAGTGGTAGTCTGAGAATTTATCCAGATCCCAGGAAAGAGAACTCATTCACTCATTGACTTGCAGGTTCAAGTGAGGAAGAGTCCCATTTGGTTGGAGCAGTAGTGTGTGGAGTCTAGCTCCTGTATGCCAGGCATATTTAACTATTTTAATGTTTTCTTTCCTAGACTTAAAGGCAGGAATATTTCCTGTGATAATCAAATTTCACACTCATTATGCATTTTCCTATATGCTAGGAAAGTTCAACCCACATCTCTAACTTTATTTCCAGAAGCCCTGTCCAGGCCAATCATTCATTATGCAGTCCAGGATTTATGGCACAAGCTTACTCAGTTATTTGTACAAGTTACAAATGGATCATCTGGATTGCAAGACCAGAGTTTTCATTCTCTACAGCAAGGGTTTGTCAGCCAGGGTGATCTAGTCACCATGAGGCCATTTGGTGACATCTAAAGATCTTTGGGGGTGTGTTCCTGGAATTCTGTGTGTGTGGTTGGAATGAGAATATCCCCCATAGGCTGAAAATATATGAACACTTGGCTCCCAGCTAGTGGTATGCTGTGGGACAATGGTCTTGTACCCTGTAAATATTTGTCACTTGTATTGATTTAATAAAATGCTGATGGCCAGTAGCCAGGCAGAAAGTATAGGCAGGGAGATCAGAATAGGAGAATTTTGGGAAGAGGAAAAGCTCAGTCTGAAGTCGTCACCCAGACACAGAGGAAGCAAGAAAAGAATGCCTCACTGATAAAATGTACCAAGCCATGTGGCTAACACAGACAAGAATTATGGGTTAATGTAAGATATAAGAGTTAATAAAAAGCCTGAGCTAATAGGCCAACCAGTTTATAATTAATGTAAGCCTCTGTGTGTTTGTTTGGGACTGAACAGCTGCAGGACCAGGCAGGACAGAAACCTCTGTCAACAGCAGTGCATTGAGGGAGGTTGTAAAGCCTTTGGGAGGTAACTTTACTGGAGGAAGTATGTCAACTGGGAGTGGCCCCCAGTGTTTATAGTCTCACCCTCCTTCCTGTGTACTCTGCTTCATGATTATGTTTGAAGGTGTGAGTTGTTGGCTTGCTGCCACTTGCTTCCATGCTTCTTGGCCATCATGGACTCTTATCCCTCTAAAACTATAAGCCCAAGAAACTTTCCCTTTAATAAGTTGTTTTTGATCATGGTATTTTATAACAGCAACCTAAGAGTAGCTAATACAATGGAAATGCAACCACATCCAAACAGCAGCCAATAGAAAAGAGCTATTCTGTACTAAGCATCTTCAAAGTAATGTCTCTGAGACTGCGGGGGTGGCTTCCAGGACTCCTGAAAATGTCAAAATGTCAGATCCCTTATACAAAGCAAGGAGGTCAAGTCCCTTATATAAAATACAGGTTGTATTTGCATAGAACCCAGACACATTCTACTGTGTCCTGTAAACCAACTCCAGGAATACCAGAGCACAATGTGCAGCTCAGGCATAAAAAGTTTTGTCCCTGTGAACACATCACCCTGTCAGTCTGGAGCCTTTTCTGGACCACTAGTTACAAAATTGTCTCCTTTCAATGGGTAAGATATTCCGTGTAATGTGTATAACACTCCAGTGGGTAGGGTGGAGTAAGGAAACCATCTCTAGGTAACTTACAATAATAAAAGGGATATGCAGTGTAAGTAGTCATTGCACAGTATTATAGAGAATGATGACAAGAAAAAACACTGCCTGTTCATGAGAGAAAGGAAGGAAGGAAGGAAGGAAGGAAGGAAGGAAGGAAGGAAGGGTGACATCGGGTGGGTGGGGAAGCCGGGAGAATCTGGGGGGACATGGAGGAGGGGAAAATGCAATCAGAATATGCTGTATGTAAATTCATTTAAGGAAGGAAGAAAGGAAGAGAAAGAAACGTAAGGAAAGCAGTAGAATAAAGCTTGGAGTGCTTTCCAGTATGCCCTGTTGTATTGAGGGGCTCGGACTGCGTTCCCAGTGCCTGGTTCCCGGCGCAGGGCTCCTTGTGCTACCCGGCTCCCGGTGTGTACCCGAAATAATTACACGGAAACTGTATTCATTGAAATACTGCCTGGCCCATTAACTCTAGCCTCTTATTGGCTAATTTTCACATATTTGTTTAACCCATTTCTAATAATCTGTG
>PVIU01009513.1:0-75820 GCA_004026605.1 Ondatra zibethicus | reverse complement strand
TTGTAAACACTGAAGGTGTATTTAAAATATGTTCACAGTTAAATGACATATTTTTATACAGAATAATCATTTTAAAAAAGAGAACAGTCCCATTCAAAGTATATTGACTGAATGACAGATTGAGGCTAATAAAAATCTATAGATCAGATCCTATAAATTTTCATGAGCATTTGTCTTTCAATTTCTTTTTAAAGATGCTTATTATTTCAAGATTTTAGATCAATAATTTTCTAACCATAACCTGAAAATCCAATTACACTTCTGTTAATTTTTATGAAATCTATTGCATCTTCTCACAAATATGTAAATGTGAGCATTTAGTGTTTGTTAAAACTCCATGTTGGAATTTCACAAATGTATATATTTAAAATGAATTGGCATAAATGTGTCATTCTATATCAATGAAGCAGAAGGCCTCATTAAGGAGGCAAATTCAGTTGTGGATTGGCATTATTTTAGATGGAATGAACTCACAGATCGCAGCTAGCCTGACAACTGCTTAGGCAGTGAGGCCTTAGGGACCCCATCGAGGGGAAATTGTAACTGTTTCCCCAGTGCCTTGCTGATGGGAAAACATAGCTCTGCAAGCCAACATTGCAATAATTGATGACACTCAGACTGCAGGAACCCAACCAGCAGATGCCAGCTCCTGTTCATGCTATTGCTCATTTCCATAGCTCTTCCAAGGTGGGGGCTGTTATTTGGAAACACTGAGTGGCCAGTTCACTTCCCATCAGAGTCCAGCTAGGTGACTTAATTAGATAATTATCTTTTGCTGTAAAAAGCACTGCATTTTAATTGCAGTCATTTAATGGCCACTAACTTAACTATAAAGAAGGTCCAAGACAAGTAACCATCCCTTTTAGCACCCTCCCACTAGTTAACACAGACAGGGAGGCAGGAATTTGAAACAAAAAATTCAGATATCATTTTGCTTCACTGTGTAATACAATAGCTAGGACAAACAAGGCATTTCATCAGAAAGAAAATATCCCATTTAATTTGATTTTGAAATAAAAAACATTACTCTCATTGAATTGACAGAATAAACATTTACAAATTGCATATGTCTCATAAGGATGGTTGGTTTAGCCTCATACATTCCAAATTTAGGTTTTTCTCAGGGATGAGCCCCTAGTTTTCCCTTCCCAAGGCTTATCCCTAAAAACGTTTACTTACAAGCAACACTAAATGGACACAGCAGAATCAATCTGCATATTTGTATGTATATACAGATGTAGCACTTAGCAGTAATTAACGAAAAACAAAAAAATTAAGGAACAATTTAGTATCCTGTCAACTCATCCTGTTTTGTAAAGAAATTAACTACTAATAGCACAGGTTATAATAATAATGCTAGACATATCAAAATAAATAAGCATATTATTTAAATAGAAAATAATTATTGTTACTATAATCCTCCTAATCTGATGAGGCAGTAAGTTAGAGTCATTTAGTAAAAACTAAAGAATATTTCCTGAAATACACGAGGTAAAAGCAGAAAACTATGAGAATCAAAGAATAATAATAAAAACTAACTTAAAAATCAACTCTCTTTTAGGCATGGCAGACCCCAGACGATAAACACAGATCCCCCCAGGTCTCTAGACTTGGGTTGGGAAGACTGTCTCTGGCACGGGGCAGATGGGCACCATTATAATCCTGAGAAGCAGGGCACCATGATGAAATGCAGACATACAGAGCCGGGCAGATGGGCACTGCTATGATTATGGAGAGCAAATGTACGGCATGGTATTGGAGAGAGAGAGAAACAATGGTTCATGTCCCGTACACACAGGCAGATCTGAAGAAGGAGAGAGCTGAGGCGCGTGGCTTGATTGCCACCCAGGTCCATGGTGGTGTTTGGGCCTGGGCTGCTTCCAAGACTCACGCCTGGGTTCATGGCCCTGATACAGCTGTGGTCTCTTTTGATGTACATGGCTCCGGATACTATCAAAGGCCTAGAGGACAGTGCTGTACAGAGTTGGCCCTGCCCCCTCACGGGATGCAACACTAGGGAGAACTGGCCCTGTCCATCAGCAGATGAAACACAAAGGAGAGCGGGGCTCACCTCTCACTTGTGCAGAGTTGACCCTGTCCGCAGGGGCATATGCCAGCTGACCCTGAGGGCATAAGAAAGCGAGAGCAGGTCGCACCTGCCATGTACTAGGGAAAGATGCCTCCTCTTGCCCCTCACCACCTGCAGCAGGCGGGGAATCGGACACAAACCCTCGCCAGCTGTAGTTGACTCTGGAGAATGGGCGCTGTACTTCTTGGCAGCACAGTAAAGTTGACCCTGTAAACAGGAACACAGGTGAGCCATCCCTGAGGGAGTGAGCGGGACATATCTGGTACCAGCATCCTAGTCTGTGCTGTAGTACTAGAAGCAAGGGAAAGATGCTCACCCCGTTTGTCCCTACTGTCTCCAGTTGGTTAGGGAACTGACCCTCCCCTTACCAGCTACAATACTCTGTAAACAGGGTCCTGCAAACTCATCTGGGCAGCACAGCGGAGCTGACCCTGTTGACAGGCATAGGGATGACTGCATGAGAATGTGAGCATGAGCGATCAGGTCCTGCTCTCCTCTGCCATATGGTAGTATGGGCAGGGAAGAGATGCGTTCCCACATACTCCCTGCCCCTCACAACCTCTGGTAGGTGGGAGAGTATCCCTGAGGTCATCAAAGTGGGAGAGCTGTCCTTGGCCCTCACCAGTTATAGCACTTGGCAGAGTGGCCCCTGCACCTTGCCTGGGCAACACAGTAGAGCTGGCCCTGATGGTGTGGGAGAGCTGACCCTAAGGATATAAAAGCAAAAGAATGGGCCCTGTCCCTTGCTCATTGCTGCAACGGGTGAACTCGCCAAGGCAATGCATGCAAGCTCACCCTGGTGGCTAGAACAAGGGAGAACTCACAGTCGACCAATGCTACAACTAACCAGGTCCAGAAGAGGGCTAGGAGGTGGTCCACCCCAAATCAACCCCATCTGTGATCTGCTAGAGACAGTAAAGGGGGCAGTCTTGTAGACTCCAAAGCTGCAGGATCTCTGAGACACAGGACAACAGTAGAATATATAAGAGGAAGACTCGTGAGACTCCAGCATGGATTGTGTAGCACAAGCAGAGGCCTCAAACCAGAACAGTGGCTGAAATGAGCACTTGCAAGTAAAGATAAATGGATAAAAGGGTCTACTGCATGACTCAATATGTTACACTAACGCTTCCATGACAAGACTGATATTTTTTCTTTTTTATCCTTCTTTTTTTTCTCTTAAATTTTATTTATTTCTTTTAGTGAAAGGTTTCAAGGGTAGATGGTGGATATGAAGGAACACAACAATGAATGGGATCGAGATGTATGAGGTGAAAGACAAGAAGAATAAAAGGTTAAAAAAATTAAAAAAAAAAGCCTGAAAAAAAACTGTTCAAAAATGTAAGAGAATTTTCATTGTTGTCAGAAACCTTGAAGTTATGAGGGACTGACTGCCTTAAGTGTAGTGGAGTTTTGCACAGAAAGTGGTATCATGGAAGTGATGTCTTCAGGGCAGATATGCATGCCATAGAAGTTTTGTTTTTTAAAGTGTGTGTGCACTTGTTTCACATAATTATGCCAACGTTATCTTTCATAGTAGAAGTAAGACATTAGAACCATTTTTCATAATGGAAGTAAATGAAAACATTTTAAAACCAGAATTGATAGGGTATTGCCCTGATAAGTTACTTCTCATATAGATAGCATACTGTCAAATTTTAATTTTTGTAAAAAGAGATGTAGAGAAGAGAGAAAAGCTCTAGTTTAAATTATAAATATACCAATGAGATTTTCAAAAATAGAGAAAATAACAAAGAGGAGTTCTTATATCAAGAAAAAAGGAGGATAAAAAGGATAAAAGGAAGCAAAAAATAATACAGGGAGGGATAAGAATGTGGAAGAAGGGAAGAAAAATAAGACTGAAAACAAAGCAGAGTTTTACCTCTTCAGTAATTTTAAAAAACCGGGACTCTGCTTAACAATTGAAATTGTGTTTATGTGAAATGAAAGTCATATTTTTTGTTCTGTGATGGCAAAAACATGTATTTATCATAATAAAAATAAGCATAAAGATAAAATATGAGTGTTATTCAAATGATTATAGTGTTTAGATAATTACTGTGGTACTTAGCTCTTATTCAATTAAAGCATGTAAACAAATGTTTTATTCTTATGGACATTTGGTGATTCGTGTTGTTTGGCAGCATCTTAAATCTTTTATTCTTCTGTTTTATGAACACCGGATGCCGCTTATTTAAGGTAATTTCAGAAACATTCAGAATAAGTAAAGTATTTCTCCTCTTTGCACCCTATAAACTCAAATCATTTGTCCTCTCTATCAGCATTTGCCTGCTTCCATTTCATTAGCAACAACATAGGTTCACACTTGCTGTTAGAGACTTCAGAGCAGACTTTGGGTCATTTTAACATTGGCAAATCAAACTGGTAGGAGTAGAAATGTTCCTTCTAAAGCAGTGGTGGTCACCCTCCCATATGTGTTTGTGTGTGTGTGTGTGCGTGCATGTGTGTGTGCATGTAATACATCTTTTTGCTTTATTTTTTTCTGCTCATGATGGTAAGGAAGTTGTAAAGTGGTTTTCCTCATTGTTTGTGGAGTCTATACATGCAAATGTTCATACATCCTGTCTGAAATTTCTATGTCAACAACAAAAATTTTACAGTAACTTGTCAGCCTATACCACAGTGTAGAATAAAATTTGAGTCACTCGAAGTTTTCATTTGGGGCTTGATTTATAGAGACGTTTTTTTTTTTTGTATTAGATTACTATTAGAAAATGTCTGTATTTTGGCAAAGGTAGAGTTTGCTATGCTTTCTTGCCATTTTTAAAAATATTTATTGGTGATTTTATTGTTTAAATAGTCCACAAGCATTGTGCTCCTGTATGAGAGGGCTACATATGTTTTACAGAGAAAATGAATATATTGGATAAGCTACATTCACACCTAAGTCATGAGAGTGTTAAATATAGTGTTAAAAGATCATCAATATCTTATATGAGGTATCTTTAAAAGGAAGAGGTCAGAAATCAAGGTCAACGATGAGTTAATTGAGTTATATTATGACCAGTTTCCCATAGGTATCTAACATATTTTCCTTAGGAAATAGTTCAGTCTTCTCAAATATATGAGAAAAATAACCTCAAATGGTAAACATTCGCCAAACATCAGGCCTTCGCTTGCACTGTGCTGTGTTAGTTAGTTTTGTTTTATCGTTTAAATGCTATTCATGGCAAATACTGAGAACTGTAAATGGTTCAATGGTATCTCACGTTTTGATAAAATAACTGTTGCCGGCAAATCCACCTGCATGTTTTGCTGTTCGCTTTAGAAACGAAGGAATGACCTCAAATATATTATTCAAGTTGCTACTGTTTCCCTATGAAAGCACAGGGAATGTTTGACTACTCTTTAACATAAACTGAACGTAAAAAAATTATAAAAAATTCAGCCACCTTATTTACTATACTCTGTCACAGGATCGCAGGGATTCGATTGTAAGAGTTTCCACCAGCAGAGCAAGCTTTGCTTGGGTTCCTTGTGATTTTAGGTAACATCCAGCTCATGTTTGCTATGATGTGAAATTCTTCTTGCCCTCACATTCCACCTAGAGGAAAGGAAGAAAACATAGGTACCTTTGTTGCCCTTGTTTGTCTCAGCTCCTTCCTACTGAATGCTATTGTCTTATCCTCAAAGGCAGGGTCACTTCCTTTGTAGTCTCTCACAGTTTTACACTCAATCCCATAAAATTCTTCACTTGTTCTTCTATAGCACAATCCTCATGAAACATCAGGCATCTAAAAGATAAGCTTCCTTGAGAAAAGGCAAACAGGAGGAAGAATACTATAATAAAGACAATTTACAGTTTGAGACCTTACTTCCTAATGTGTAGAATAACAAACACTCTGTCATTATCTTCTAGATGGGTATGTGCTATGCTTTAATAGATCAGGTTCTGCAATCATGCTTTCATTCTGTCTAGATATTCACCGGAATATCATGCCACAGTTGTGTCTAAGATGCATCTCTTCCATCTAGTAGCTGCTCTCTACTCAAGGACTCACACCTGCATTTTTATTTTTTCACAACACTGATGTTTTAAGAAATAGGATGGAGGGGGGGAGGGCCTTGGACTTCCCACAGGGCAGGATACCCTGCCCTTTCTTAGGACTAGGGGGAGAGGGAAAGGTGAGTGGGGGGGGCAAGAGGGAAATGGCAGGAGGGGAGGAAGTGGAAATTTACAATGGTATTATCTATAAAGCAATAAAAAATTAAAAAATATATAAAATGAAAAAACCATTGATTGGATATAAAACCACGGAGAGTATAGAAAGAACCCTCTGTGTAAAGATCTCTGTATACCATGCTGGAGCATCATGGTTTTAAGAGGATTTCTTATTTGTGTTGTACTGGGTACTGTAAACATCAATTTGATAATGTTTTATGTTTTTATTTTTCTTTGTATCTCCTAAATACACCCATTAAAAACCAAAAGCATGGTTATATTAGTGATACCATGTATTATAAGAAAAAAAGTAAGAAATAGGAAAATCAACCTCAAGTAATTTAAATCTATTGATGTTTGAGATCCATTCTTTTAGGACCACATTCTTTCCAAACTTTGAAGAAAACTATAAAACAATAATGAATGTTTCTGTTTAATAGTGCCTCTGTGCCAGTTATGAAAGGAAAAGTATTCTCAATAACTCATACAAATCCCCAGCTTTGATTCCTTAGCCATGATTGCAATACTTATTATAATATATGAATACTGGGAAATTTCCATGTTGTTACTATTCCTAAAATGTTCTTAGAAATTATGTTGAATTTGGATATGTGTGTGTGTTTGTGTGTATGTATTTGTGTATGTGTGTGTCTAGATTGATAGAACATAGATATATAAATGGCCAAATGAAACTGAAGGAAATGTTCAACATCCTTAGCTAACAGTTCAAGACTTGGAGACTGAAACAGAGGCAGTAAAGAAAACACAAATCAAGGGAATTCTGGATATAGAAAAATCTGGGTAAACAAATAGGAACTACAGAGAAAAGTATAACCAACAGAATATAAAAGATAGAAGAAAGAATCTCAGGTGTTGAAAATACTGTAGAGGAAATAGACTCATTGATCAAGGAAAACAGTAAATCCAACAAATTCTAAACACAAAATATCCAGGAAATCTGGGACACGATAAAAAGACCAAACCTAAGAAGAATAGGTGTAGAAGAAGGAGAAGAACTTCAGCTCAAAAGTACAGAAAATATATTCAACAACATCATATAATAAAATTTTCCCAACTTAAAGAAGGATATCCTTATGAAGTTACAGGAAGATTACAGAACACCAAATAGACTAGATCAAAAAAAAGTCCCCTTACCATGTAATAATCAAAATGCAAAACAGAATAAAAAAGGACTATTAAGAGTTGCAAAGGAAAAAGGTCAAGTATCATATAAAGGTATACCTATCAGAATTACACCCAGTTTCTCAATGGAAACCATGAAGCCAGAAGGCTGATGTGCTGCAGACAGTAAGAGACCACAGATGCAAGCCCGGACTATTATACCCAGCAAAGCTTTCAATCCCCATCGATACAGAAAACAAGATATTCCATGACAAAACCAGATTTAAACAATATGTACCCACAAACCCAGTCTTACACAAAGTACTAGAAGGAAAACTCCAAACCAAGGAAGCTAACTGCACCCACAAAGACAAAGGCAACAGGTTACCCCCTAGCAGCAAAACTCGAAGAAGGGAAACACACAAACACTGCTACCAAAAAAATAACAAGAATTAACAACCACTGATCATTATTATCCCTTAATATCAATGGACTCAATTCACCTATAAAAAACCACAGGCTAAGAAAAATGGATACAAAACCCAGCCTTCTGCTGAATATAGGAAGCACACTTCAACCTTAGAGACAGACATTGCCTCAGAGTAAAGGGTTGGGAAAAGGTTTTCCAGTCAAATGGACCTAAGAAACAAGCAGGTGTTGCTTTCCTAATATCTAACAAAATAAATTTCAAATTAAAATCAATCAGAAGAGATGGAGAGGGACACTTTTTACTCTTAGAAGAAACAATCAATCAAGATGTAGTCTCAATCCTGAACATCTATGCCCTAATACAAGAACACCCATATATGTAAAAGAAACATTACTAAAACTTAAATCACACATCCCACACACTAATAGAAGGATTTTTTAAAAAAAATAATTATTTTGAACTGTCAGGGAAATCATATCTATTAGTCACTTCTGTTGATTTGTTTGATTCTTCTCTACCTAGAAGACATAAGTTTTCCAGAAAGCAGTCATTTATTTGAGAATTTATGGACCATTTTGTTGGATAAACACTTTCTTGAGTACATTTTGTGAGTGGGTATACAAGGACTCTGGTCTAACTTAGTAAAGATTTTTCACTCCAGAGGACCTTCAGCACACAGTCTCTGAACAGCTCTGTTGGCTGAAGACAGGACTGGTTGCTTGTATCACAGTTAAAGGCTAAAGATGGCCTCTCTGAGCCAGAATACTGGAGTCCACATTGCTCAGTACTGTTCAGACGTGTGGTATGAAGTGGAAAATGTCCATGTGTCACAGGAATTACTAAGGTCCTCAGAGGCCAACATTGCCAGGATCCTCCAAAGAGCCCACAATTGGAGGTCATCATGCTACTTACTGAATGGACAAACAACTAAGAACAAAAAGGTCTGACACTAAGAACCATGGTAAACAGTATCTTCTTTTAGAGTTGCTGATCTCATATATGCAAAAGAAAGCTGTCTAACGTGACCAGTAATAGTTAAACCAGGCATTGACTTGGTCCATAAAGAATTTCCTATTTAAAGTGTAGACATTTAATAGATCGTTGGTGTCCTTTTTAAATCTAATTCCCTTACATGGTACTTCAGTAGTCATGTTATTTAAGCTACACTTCCAAACATTTGGCAGATGTTCATAAAAACTGAATAGGTATTATATTAGGAGAAAAGGTTCTTAGAGTTTAAGATTCTAAGTACTAAATCTTTGCTTTTTATATTTGTTTTATGTGTAACTGATATATTATTTACATGCTTATAAGGTACTTTTTAAAAATCATAATACAAAATCGAGAAAACTTACACTGATATTTTACATGTATTATACACAAATTATACTTTTTGCAGAAAGTATAATTTTTCAAGTGGGTCAAATAATAATTGTTATAACAATGTTGGTGACTGCAAATATTTGCTAGTATCCAGCCTTAAAATATTTAGGGAATAATATTATTTTATAAAACTCAGTGAATCTGGAACTAAGGAGATGGCTCAATGATTAAGAATGCTTGGCATCTAATCAGGAAGATTGGTGTTCAAATCTCAATACTTAAGTAACGAGTCAGGCAACCCAAGTAAGTCTGTTATAACAGCTCCTATAACAATAGGAGGATTATTAGAACTATCTGGCTTCCAGAATCACTGAGAAAAATTATAACCTCCATGTTCATAGAGAGACCGTCTATCAAATAACAGAGGAGAGTGATACTGGTGGGCACTCAAGAGCTTCTTTTGTCCTATGCCTAATCATAGACACAAGCACCCGTATACATGTGCTCATAGATACATAAACATATACACAGACCTATGAACATAAACACATTTACAATAAACAAATTCATAGTATTTTAAAAATTACAAGTTTAAGCTTCAATATTTTATACATGGCAGAAAAACAATCAAATATATTGCTGTATGCTATCTCTATTATGAATGCAAATTTACTGACATCCTCTTGCATGTCTATTCAGCCACACAGGGAGGCACATCATGATAAAATGCAGTTTCCACATAGGAGGCATGCATATGGTAGGCATGGAGACTGATTCATGCCTGCAGTTCCAACCTTGGGGAAACAGAGATGGTTCATGACTCAAGAACAGCCAAGGTTCCACAGTGTTGCTCATTCTCAAGAACAACCATGAACAACTACTGAAGAAATACCAAGCTTCAGTCTCTTTTAAGGGCACCACATATATAATATTTCAATCTTCCGCTTTCACAGCTAAAATACAGTCCACTTATTCCTCTTTTTAGTATGAATATTTTTATTATAATTTCTCATGTAATACCACAACTGACAAATTGCCTATTTTTTCTAGATTCTTTCTGGCACTTCATAATTTAAAGGGACACAGGTGAATGACACTGCTGTGTTTAGACCAAGAGGACTATTTCTTGATTTCCAAGAGTAGCAATTAAAATATAAGAATTTGAAAAAAAATGAAAATCATAAGTTTTGGGACTTAGTCTCCACTTAGTGGTAAATAAGGAAATTAACAGACTGCTGTAGATAATTTCAGAGACAAGCCATATAAGTAAATGTTCTGCATTAAAAACTTATTGGAATTTTAAAGGGCTTTGACTAAGTTCTAGGTTCGCATGTTGCGTAGAGCATCTAAACAACAGGTAGCATAACTACATGGATAACAGTGAAGCTAGTCTAGAATGTGTCCTTATATAGAAGCCAGATGCAGGTTGAAGGAGGGTGTAAGCATTTCTTGTCCTTTTGGTTATGAGATGTTAATGGCTGAACCATCTCTCTAGCCTTATATAAGCATTTCTGCAAAACGAAAATTAATTTAGCATTCAAAGTGCGGCAGAACTTAGGGATGAATGTAATTTATATTGAGAAATGTGCTGAGATGTACTAACAGATTTCATACACCTCAATAAAATTTATGCACACATGATATCTAGTAACTATGAGGTAATTAGACATAGACTAAAAGTTTTGAAATATAGTTGGTTATAAATTAGGTAATGAGTACATAGAAGAATATTTTACAAAGATAAACAGTTTTTTAAAGAACTAAAACAGAATTTTGAAACAGATTGGATTTAAAAATCATGCTAACACAATTATAACTTTAGTTAACAGTCACAAATACACACTACCATCTCTCAGAATATGATCAAAAGAACAGGAATCACAGGAGATGACTATGGTGGTCTGCATGTGGCCAACAGCTGCTGGCCATAGAGTCAATACGCATGTTGATGGTGCGCATGATGGAGGAATATTGGAACAAATGGAAACCAAGCAGTAGAATGCAAGCAAGATTTTGGAGTAAAGAAATTGTCTACATACACACTTACAGCCCACGACGCCTGTGTGCTCTATGCGCTAACATACAGTTCACGAGCTTCGGGCAAGGGGCTGGAGGTTGCAACACACAAAGACACACAGAGACAGAACAGACAGAGAGACAGATAGAGACACGGACCTCTAGTCACTGGTAAGAAGCCCTTTATTCAGTAGCACCATGGTGGCTTATATACCAACAGTCAGGTGGGCCAACAGGTGAAAACCTTATCCTCTGATCCTCAAGGCAACACGTGCTCGGGAAGCTGAGCTGGTAAACAATTTTGACACAGCTTTCAGTAACCCAAATCAGAAGTAAAGATCTCTAGCAGGGAAGAGCAGCTGGAGGCCAGGACTCCAAATGATCCCAACATCTCCCCTCTAAATTTTTTATAAGGCAGAAGACCCTCCTGCCTTAGGTCATCTCAGAAGAGTAAACCCTTACCCGCATGGAGTGGAACAGAACTCAGGAAAGCAGGCTTGCTGCTCTGAAAGCACTGAAGGGGCCCCACTTAAACAATCCTTTAGGGAATTGGGGTGTCGTCAACCTGTCTGGCTACTTCCTGCTGAGCGGGGGGCGCTGTATTCTTGGGGTTATTTTACTGCAACATTTCGGGAGGTCTCTGTGAATCAAATCACATGAATCTCGAATAAATCCTCATACCACATGCAGAAGGATGCCAATGTTAGAAAATGGACAATTGACCTGACTGCCAAGTGCCAAGGGAGGATGACACCGTGACAATTACATGAGACTGTTTTGACCACAGATATGGATTCCTTGTAAATTAATGATTCTGTTATCCTATCATGTTGCCTTTTTTCGTTCTTTCCTGCCATGAATGTTTGTTGATACTCATAGGAGACCTGCCCTTTCCTGAAGAGAAATGGAGGAGGAGATTGGAGGTAAAAACACGGGGGGGGGGTGTGGATGGTAAGAGAGATTTGGAGGAGAGGAGTGAGTGATAACTTCAGTGTTTGGAATGAAAATTAACAAATAAATTTATTTAATAAAGATTCTTCCCTTGCATGTTGCCCCTTCAGCCTTGGTCTTCTTAGCATCCAGAAATAGGTTACAAATAATGTTCTCTTCAAGTATGATCCCGCCTCTGAAAACATATTCTAGCAGCAGAAAATGGATCAGTAAGGAAATCAGAAACAAAGAGCATTTTTTTCTTGAGCCTCTTTAATATTATACAATTGAGACTAATTGACAAAGTGTATTTATGGTTCAAAGTAGGAAGTAAAATCTGGATTGTGTCCACATGCACTGCAAACTTTTGATTTCACGCTTACAGAATTAATATTTATTCTTGATGAAATGTGAGTATACAAAATAAAAATGCCTGTAGAGGAGAAGAAATGATTGTTTTCTTCCATACCACTTACAGACCTGGATTAAGACTTAATTTATTAGAAAGTTAAAAATGATGCCACCTTGGGCATAGTGGGTAAGGGATAGGTGGAACAAAGATGGGGGAAGATTAGCCAAAATAAAAAGTGTATGAGAAACCTTATCTAAACCTATTAATTTGTAAGCTAGTTTAAAATTTAGATTTTTCAAAAAGGAATTTGGAGAGAGATAGGTGGGCAATGCTATTTCCAGAGCCAAAAAATGAAAAAAAAAAATCCTAAATTGGTTACAAAATAAAAAAAAAAAAATCCAGTGCCAGGTATTGGATACCCCTCTGTCCAAAAGCGATCACTTTTCCTTTTTGTTTTTGGTTTTTTGTTCGTTTTGTTTTGTTTTTTGAGACAGGATTTCTCTGTAGCTTTGGGACCTGTCCTGGAACTCCCTCTGTAGACCAGGCTGGACTCAAACTCACAGAAATTCACCTGCCTCTGCCTTCCAAGTGTGGGATTAAAAGTGCACACCGCCACCATCGGGCTAGATTTTCAGCATACTCCACAGGAAGGAATCTATGCCTACTACTAACCAACCTGGTCAAGATCCATGGCTGAGGAGTTCACAAGCCCTAGGGCTGGAACATACTACTGTTATTTTCCATACTGTTTTCAAGTTGCCTTCTATATAACTGGGCTTATTCCCATAGATTAGTGCTGTTCTCAATTTTGGACAGAAAAATTTCTTTTTTGGTGGATAGTTTGTTAGTGCATACTCATCCTCTTCAAAGTCCTGAGACCAGGTGATGTGATTGCTTTCTGAATAGAGCATCTCTATCAATCTCCTCTTCAACCTCAAGGAACATGTGGTAGACAGCATAACAAGAATGTGAGGGCCTCTAGTGAGAAGGAGGGGGGATTGCTGCAAAATTCAATTCTGCCTTCTGGACATTAAACAGGGTCTGAGCTCCTGGATTCACAGCAGTTGTGGTCATAAGATCTATCCAGCCTGTCATCATTCCAACATGGAAGGAAGAGGGACATATGAAGTATCACCCTTAGATGAAGATTTATTGCCATTGATGACTGGTGAAGGAGGGGCAGTGACTTTAATCAAAGGTATAATCACATGTAAGTTGACTAATATTGAGTAAATGACTCCATATTCATGTATATGTGAAGAATCCTAATTAAATTCATTGAATTATGAAAAAACATGGAAACAAAAGCATGAAAGTAGTAGTAGTGGTAAATTATGGGAAGTAAAAGATTCCAGAGTGAGCATGAGAAAGATGTGAGAGGAGAATATTGAACTATATTATATACACGCAGAGAATTGTATTAAAATAGTTACACACACCTGCACACCACCCACCAATGTCTGAGACAGATGAAAGAGCTACAGCACTCAGTAGAGCAGGCCCTGCACCTCACCTGGGCGGTACAAAAGAACTGAACCTGTTGGAAGTGATGTGAGTGAGCCAGTTCCATTATTGTGAGCATGGAAGAACTGTCCCCACGACTTGTCTGACTTGTGGCATCCTTTGTGGGGAAGAGATGCCCTCTTCTTGCCCACCTCCCACCTGAGGTAGGTGGGAGAGATGGCCTTAAGGTCAGAAGAGTGACAGAGCTGCTCCTCCCCTCGTCAGCTGCTGCACTTGGGAGAGTGACACCTACATTTGCCTGGATAACACAGCAGAGCTGGCCCTGAAAGTAAAGCTGTGGGAGATCTGACCCTGGGGACATGAAAGGGAGCAGGAGAACTGGCTCTGCCCTTTGCTCGCTTTGCGAGGGTGAACTAGCCAGGACAATTCTCACCCTATTGGAGAAGACAGGAGAGAGCTAGCAGACTGACCAATCCTGCAACCACTCAGTCCCAGAAGCAGGGTTTTGTGTCCATGCTAACATCCACTCCATCTGCCATTTGCTGAAACACAGGGGTAGGAGTGGTGGGCATATGCCCTGTGGACCAGTGATTGCATGATCTCTGACAAAGGGCAGCAACAGGATGTCCACGAAGTGACCCAGTGAGAGCTCAGCATTGATGGTATGGCAGAGTCCAGGAGCCTCAAACCAGACCAATGATTCTTTTTGATAAAGGCTTTCATGTAAAAATGTATGAATAAAAGGAGTTACTGCATGATTCACTATGCTACAGTGAAACTTCCATGATGAGATTTTTCCCTTCATCCTTTTTTTCCTCTCTTTTCTTTAATTTTATTTTAGGGTGGGACAGGAGATAGATGGGATCTGGAAGCATGATATGGAACACATAAAGAAAGGAGAGAAGTAAATAAGGAAGGAAGGAAGGTTGGACTATAGGCATGTCTATATGGCATTTTCTTAACTAATGACTGATGGGTAGAGCACAACCCATTGTGGGTGGTGATATCCCTGGTCTGGTATGTAGGTGGTATTCACAGCATACGGAGAGAAATCCCACATCACTGGTGTTCCTGCACTGTATAAGACAGAAGCTTAGCAAGCCATGAGGAGCAATCCAATAAGTAGGATCTCTCCTCGGCTTCTGTGTCCAGGTTCCTTCTCTGCTTGACTTTCTGTTCTGATTTCCGTTGGTGATGAACCACCATAATGCAGAGGCCTAAGTGGAATAAAACCTTCTCCCCTGAACAAAAAAGAAAAAGAGTTATCTTTCCTCCCTAGTTGACAGCATATAAAATGAAAACTTAGTAACTTTAGAAAACTATAGCTTTTGTCTGATTATTTTTTATTATTAAATACATTACATATTCATGTTAAATAAATAAGAAGTATTTATAACAAATAACTTTATAATACTATCACTTTATAGTACCATAAAGTATTTATAATAAATAAATTATAAATGAATCCATAAGTAATTGTGAGAACTTACAATACTAGAATTTCCTTATATGGAGTCATATTGGTATTTATGAGATTAATTGTTATCGAGTTGGAGCACACAGAGAACTACGCACCAATTTCTATGTCTCCTATAACATCTCTGTGGCTAAAAAAGTCTCAAGAGTCATCTGAATTTTTAGAATAAAAAATGAAGTGTATATAGTTGAGTAGAACTTGAAGATAATATAATTTTATATTTTTTTACTTTCCAGATAATTTCCATTATAAGAACTCTGGTTTTTAATCATTTAGCCCCAGTTGGAACTTTTTCATACTCATGGAGGTTGCTATCATTTAAATAAGCACATTTAATTTACAGGCACCTAAACTGATTAAATTTTTTTCTCATATTGAGATTAAGTATTTTTTTGCCTACATTCAATTTAATTCAATCTTCTGAAGTTATTCAGGATAAGCCTAATCTCAGCACTTAATGCTAGCTCATCGGCTGTCAGAAGAAGCTATCAAAAATAGCTATCAAAGGCTCCTAAATTGTGTCTTTTCCAGCCTAAACTATCATTTTAGGATGTATCACTATACCCATATACAGCTATCCTACTTGTTCTCCAAAATCCACTAAGTTCAGGTCCTAGAATAAAAGTCAGTGATTGATACACACTGACCAGTATAACAGTGGAAGATTACATCAGGCTATTCCTTGGATACTGTGATTGCAATATATTTTCATACACTAAACTATTCTTTTTGTAATTGTGTAATATTGTGTTGTCCCATGTAGTATTACATCCACAAATCACATTTGTAAATGTCACTTAAGATGTTAATGTTACAAACCAACAGCATTAGATCTGCGTTTGAGATCAACTGTGAGACACTGGAGTCCATATCCTGGCACATATGACCCTGATTTCATTGGACATGGAGTCTTTGATAAGGCAGCTGAATTATATCATATTGAGTTATGGTAGATGTTTACCAAATAAGAGTGGTGTGCTTAGAGAAATAGAAAACAGGGGGTGGGGCTGGGAGAGGAAGGGAAGGGAGAGGAAGGGAAGGGAGAGGACAGGAGAGGAGATGATGTTCTGATGCTTTGGGGCTTCTACATGGTAACTACAGGTCCATATTAGAAACTAAAAGTGAGGCCCATGCTCTAGCATGGTGATAATGATATTTCACCATGAGTATACACTGGAATAGCTTTGATATTGAAGTTGTAGAACAGTGGTGCGACTATATTAACTATCCGAGTTGACAACAAGCTCAACTTCAACAGATTCTCACAAGAAGCAGGTACCTCCACAAGTGTCAGAAATGTGGCTTCTAAGACAGGCAGTGGTACAAAGAACAAGCAAACAATAACAAAAAACCTTGATTATTGCAAAGAGAATTTTTTTTTTGATGAGGGATGACCTATCTGTGGGTGTAAGGGTAAATATTTGCACTGTAGTTCATTTAGTAAAGTGTTGGCACATGTAGCCATGCAACTTGGAGATTCCAGGAGTTTTAGGAAGCACATCAAACTGTCAGCAACAATTACAGTTACACCCATATCTAAATGGAGATTGAAAGAAATCCCCATAGCTCCTGTGAAGTCAGAGCAGATGAATATATAACTGGCTGCTTAAAAAAAATAGAGTTAGTAATGGCCTCAACTTCTCTTTTAAAACTTAACTGCTATTGGTGAATCTGATTCAGTTGCCCAGAGCTCCGGCTCCAGAAACAGCACAGAAGTGGGAAACAGTGCTGGATTCCTAGGTAGGCTCCTTGTTTTATGGACCAAGACTTTATATGAAATATTAACACTCTTTTTTTTCAGGCCCTTCCAGATTTTACTTCTATATTCACCTTGCCCCTCAGTTGCTAAACATTGTTAACCTGATCTTCTGAGTTAAAATAATCTATGCTATTGTTCTAATTTGATGTATTCCCTACATGTTATTTTCACTATAGAATATTTTTTTCATTCTTTCTTCCATTTCCTGATAAGTACCTACTCATTCCTCCAGATCTACAGTTAATATTTTCCATTTGTTGCTTTTCAATGAATTAATATATATTTAAATAATATGATTACATGCTTTCATTGAGCACCTTTCTTTATGTTAAAAATTTTAAAGTATATGAACACTTGGTAAATTATTTATCTTCCATTCCCCTTAAACTACTTTCATCTCCATAAAGAATCAAACACATTTGAAATGTTTGTTTTATGCCCAGCACTATTCTCTAGTATTTTAACTCAAGCTATTTCATATTTATTTAAATGTATTTTAGGCATGAATAATGGAATGATTTTTAGTTATTTTCACAAATTCATTCTTCTGCTACTTTTATATTATTAAAAGAGAATAAATTTACTAGAACATGATTTCTGTGAGATATTGATTAAAAAATCAACATCAATTATATGAAAAATAGAAGTACTGCACATTGTTATATATTTTGTACAAGTTTAATGGACAATTAAGCCATTTCAAATTGTATTTACTGGATTGTCACACAGTTAATTGCCACTACTTATTGCTATAGAAAATGTAAAGACTAATAAAAGCATTCTTTATTCAAGGAATTGAAATTTAGTTTATGAATTTCTGAAGCAAAATTTAAATATAACACTACATTGACAGCACAATGTTAAGCAGACTCGGGTATTATAATTTTTTCTGCTGCCATTAGGAGATGGTTTGTTAAAATTCATTTTCTTCCAAATGAATTATTTCAATCTACATGTTTCCATGAACAGCTTTAGCATATAAGATGCCAATATATTTTAAAAACATATTCAGTTATAAAGGAATGATACTCTGATTTGATTAAGAAAATCAGTATTAGGTCCTTCAGAGCTCTGAACTGACAGTGCTGTCTGCCTAGGTATCATCTGAGGCATCTGCACTGGAGAGAGCCTCTGTGGACAATTTGATTATTTTTCTCCAGATTCTCTAAGCTCCATCCATTCTCAAGTTAGGATTGAGAAGAAGCTTGCACAGACTTCTGTATCTCAGGCTCCACAGAAAGGTCTTTCCTGAATTATGTTTTATGTTAAAACGGCAGCGTGTGCAATCGAACAATGTCAGTTTTCCGTACCACTGTGGGCAGACATCTTCTATTATGTTCTCTCAATGTCTCTAACATAAGAAACCACTTGTTAAATCTCTATCAGTTCAGAGCCAGAAAAGCATCTGTGTCTGCAGTCAGCCTTGGGAAAACCACATTTTCTCTTTTTCCTTGGCTGCCAAAATGAGCAGACATAATACTGTGTTTATCTGTAGTGATTGACTCATCACTGGGCTCTGAGAATAGCAAATCTTCTGCTCCTTAAAGTGATTCTCTTCCTGGTGGGCTCCAATAGAAAAGCTTCACAGTGTTCTCCACTGCGTGGGAGGTCACTCAAATTCTTATCACACACACAAATAAAGCAAAACAAGCACTAAATATAATTACTAAATAATCAAATAATTATGGCAGTTACCAAGTCACACTATACAATGTACAGTGCATTGAATGTGCAAAGTTTTCCTCTCTCTCACGTTCTCTATCTTTGTATAAAATAAAGGTTCCTACTTCAATTTTCATATTTCAGTTATTACAAGGAAGTTATGTTGATTGATTCATTTATATTTCTTCATCTATACATTTATATATTTTAAATACATATTTCAAGAATTTGTTAGATATAGCTTCATATAATAATATATTACATATATTATATTATATACAGCATTATAATATAATATATTGATTATATTACTATAATATAATATGTTGATTGTAAAAGCAATTAATAGTAAATCTAAAGACATTAAACCTAAGTAAAATTATTATTGGATGAGAGTGACCAGATGCTACTATTATATTTAGCAAATAGTCTAAAATAGAGAAAAAATGTGAATCAATTGGTGTTCAAATGCTAATATATGATTAGGACAATAAGTACAAAGAATATATGTGCATTTTCATGGATATCTGGCCAGGAAAGAACTTACCTACATAATATCTCCAAATTTACTCACATATAATGAGACATATAAAGTTAATATAATCCTCTTAAACTTTTTATTTCTTCCTTTTCCTTTTAGATAATTGGACATTTTGCATAATGCCCCCAATCCTACTACCTCCCAGTCCCTCCATATCTACCTCACACCCCTTCAGCACGCCCCTTCAAATTAATGAAAAACAAGACAAACAAACAGACAAACAGAAAAACCCATCTCACACTTCCATCTTTCCAACACCTCTTCATTCACCCTAGAGGCACCGGGAGCTGCAGTGTGTCACACACATACCCTTTTGTCCAATCAGCCCCATCCGCAAAATCATTGCAATGCACCATTTGTGTGGCTCACGGCCCCTGACACACCATCACTGGGGTTTCCTCACTGAAACCCCTCTAGGATTTCTCTGGTATTCTGCTGTTGTCTTTAGTCATGGAACTACAGAACAATAGCCGCTGTATCTCCATGACTGGGCCTTCGGTTGTCCACCCTAATAACTGCCCCAGTATGTGGGTCTGGGTTGTAGCTGAGCTGCCTAATAGAGGCCACTGGGACTGCCCCCTTAGGCGAAGGACAGAAACAGTTCTCAGGCCTATGCCCTCAGGGCCAGCTCTCCCACACTGGGGGTGTCAGTTGGGGGTACTGGGGGTCGGGGATGCGGGGTGAGCTGGTGGGCCCATCTCTCCTGAGTGAAGGTGAAGTTCAGCTCTCCCATGGGTAATTGGGCCAGCTCTCCTCCTGTAGCTCTCTAGCAAGGGGCAAGGCCAGCTGTCCTGGGGGCCAGTGAGGGGCAACTCTAGCTCGGCACAGCCCTTGAATTTCAACACACAAAATTTCTATGACCGCCTGTGGTAACAAATTCATAGACATCAGCCCAGACCTTGATTTTTATGGGGCCATGGATTCAAACATGACCCATGGCAGTAGCCCACGCCTGGAAGACACCATGAGCCATGTGGCTGCACAGGCCATGAGAACGGCATGGCTCTGGTAGCAAGATGGCCCTCAGACAACAACATGACCACAGGTTGTGATCCGGTCCCTGGGTATCTCTGTGGCCTTGCGGGGGTAACATGGTCCATGTACATTAACATAGACCCTGACTGTGGTAGAACCACAGACCCAGACATGTTCCTCAGTAGCAAGCTGGGCTTAGATGTCACCTTGACTCCAGGTGGCATTGCAGACCACTCAGATTGGCATGGTCCTAGTGGCAAAGAGGCCCTGGGACACCAACAGGGCCCCAGGTAGTGACGTTTATTATTTCTATTGTAGTGATTAGATCTTACGAACTTGTAGTTACTTAAGAAACTCTGAATCTTATCACAAATTCAACAAATCTAAAATCAATCAAAATATGTTTTGTGCTTAAGTCAAATCAAATTATGATATCATTAAAGCATTAGATTTTCTTAGGCTTATTACTAATCATGGCATTAAGAAAAATGTTTCAATATAATGCTTCTACAATCATTTATGTATGTTTTCCTTAAGTGAATATAAGGCTTAATTTTGCTTTAAAGATATTTTATAAATAGAATGATTGCTTCAATGCTTTGTAAAATGCTCCAAATAGTTTCTCAGAGTAGCTTAATTATGTACCATAAACAATGTGCTACTCAGAATTTTGTTGCATGAAAAACCTGAATCAAACAAATAAAAGGATTTAGAGGCAGCCTTTTATTTTCTAGAGGTATATGTAGAATTAGTGTTAGTTATTTAAGATTTCAATTGTTTGCAGTGAAATGATTCAGAATGAAGAAACGTTTCCTTAGGGAGATCAGAAATTTGATTTATTTAAGACAAGGAGTTTTGATATCACTTTGAATTTGGTGAGTCCATGAAACTATAGTCTTTGAGGAATAAGTCCCATTAATTTGAGTTGCTAAATTTCATACTGAATTAATTTTTAATATTATTTTAATTAGTATATAGTCACTGCTAATAACACTGTTTCAGAGGGAGATTGTTATGCGATCACATGGTTTACTGTGAGATCATGCCCCATCCATCCTGTTAGGCTTTTTTGTTCCCTTGGACAATGAATCTTCATCTTTCATGCTACATATATGCATTCATGATTTCATTCATCTTTATAAAATCTATGATCACAAAATGAGAGAAAATATAGAATTTATATTTCTGAGACTGACATGATACACTTTGTATGATTATTTCAATTTGCTTCTATTTCCTTGCAAATAAATTCATTTCATATACATATTACATGTATTCTAAGTATACCTCTGTGGAAATAGAGGTTGGTCCCATACTATGCTTTTGTAAAATTGATGTGCACATATCTCTGATATTTACCTAAAGGACTCCAAATAAACTCA
The DNA here is from genome assembly GCA_004026605.1 of Ondatra zibethicus. NCBI lineage: Eukaryota > Metazoa > Chordata > Mammalia > Rodentia > Cricetidae > Ondatra > Ondatra zibethicus. The sequence continues at coordinate 54,115 of PVIU01009513.1, read as the reverse complement.
CAGTGTCACTACTAATATGTACTTAATCTTTCTGTACCTGTTGGGTCTGTACTGGTAGCCTATGCTTCATTTCTGACATTGATCATTTGTGAATTTTTTTGTTTTCTTATTTTGAGGCTGGATATATAATTATCAGTTTTTCTGGTAGATCCAGCAAGAAACAGACCTGTGTTTGTCTTTTACAATATTTCCATTGCTGCCATGGATTCCTGCTCATCTTTGGGGTAGGTTCTTGATGAAGGTGACAAAAGTATTGCTTTGAAGCATTCTTTGAATATACCCAATTGTTGCATACATATTTCTCTTTCAGGAATATTTAGCTATATGACAAACATTTTTAGATTTTATTTTGTTTCAGTCATTCTGATAAATGTGGTGTTTGAAGTTTAGGTTAAGAATTCTTGTTTAACAATTAGATTTTAATTATTTTGTTTGATTGTCTTTGTGGTTTTAAATACTCAGTTTATCATAATTAAGTTAAATAATAAAAATTGAATATTTTGTCAGGTGGTAGTGGAGCATGCCTTTAATCCCAGCTCTCAGAAGGCAGAGGTAGGCAAATCTTTGTGAGTTAGAGGCCAACCTGGTCTACAAGAGCTAGTTCCATGTGGGCTCCAAAGCTACAAAGAAACATTGTCTTGAAAAAAAATGAATATTTTGTTAAAGTGCAATCCATATGATTTTAGAAGTTAAAGTTTATTGGAGAACATTTTATGGCCTACATAAGACAGAAATCAATACAAGCTTGAAACACATGTTGAATGTTGAGTTAGGAATATCAGTGGGCTCTTGTTTAAGTAAAACTTGATGCTGTAATGAGAGCCTCTCTACTTTTGCTGATTTACTGTTTAGTTACTCTGAGCAGTTTTCAACTTCTGAGAGAGAAGCTTTGTGTGTTCCTAATATAGCTGTGAATTGCTTATTTCTCTCTTAATGTGACTTTTAAATACTTTACAGTTCTATCCCTTGGCTCCTATTAAATAGGTGTGCTATGTATTCTGGATATATAGCATATGAACATTTCTATAAGATTCTTTTGTTTTTGATAGTTCCACTTGCTGTGAATTTTATCTTTATTAACATTATTATTTTTATTCCAAGATTTTAAATAAATTGTTGCAGTCCAGCCTCAATGGGTTTGCACATTCCAGGGCAGGGGCACATGGATTATAAACGTTAGGCAGACAGAACAGAGATACAAATGAAACAGAGACACAGAATAGAAAAAGGAGGGCAACCCATGGAATACTGAATTTGCCTGCATTTATATTTCAGATGCTTATATAGCCCAATCCAAAAAGCAGGGGAGGGAAGAAGGCAAAAGACTGCTTTAACATGATATGAAGAACAAACAGAACAATTATCTCTTCAATACCTGAAACATCAAGCAACTATATCCTGAGTTAGGCATTCTGTTGTTTAGGCAGGACATGCAGTGACCACACATTAGGCCAAGCATCCTGTAGACAACCACTCCCAGGGTCAAACCTCCTGACATAACCTTGAAAGAGCAAGAATATGCCTGAACTCTCTGAGCTTTGGTCAAGGTAGAACAGATCCACCACTGTGGGCCATCTTAATACCCAAAACATAAAGTAACTACACCCTAGGTCAAGACATCTTTTTTGTAGCCACACCTTAAGTGAAACCTCTTGTCAATAACCTGGAAGAACCAAGAATAGGCCTGAACTCTGACCGTTAGTCAAAGTGGAACTTCTGTGGGCTCCCACAATAAATATCCATATGTGTTGTCCACTAATACGTCTGCTGTCTAGATATTTCATGGACACATAGTAAAAACTAAGCAGTATAAAAAAGGTTGAATGATCAGCAGGTTTTTTTAGGTGTAAAATATTTTATTTTTTAAAATCTGTAATTTTAAATACTGGCTTGTTATAAACATACTTAAATTAGCAAAACATAATTCAGATGTAAGAAGAGTGTTATTGATTGGGAATGAACAAAATTGAAATATGAGTGGGTAGTTAGAGCTACAGTCATGGAATTTCTGCAGTAAGCAAGACATTTTTGAAGACTAAAACTTGACAATTTTTGGATGGAAAGAAGCCTAAAGGAATGAAGCATACCTTCAAGTATGTTATTGAGGATGCTTCCAGCAACAATTTGTTGGTGGTTCTCTGACCTAATGTATAGATTAACCCCTTCGCAGATTTAAAATATTGTGTAATTCCTGGACTAGGTGAGAAAGGAAGTGGGACTAGTTGGGGATTCAAGTCTGCAGAGCTGGTTCTTCTGCACTTTCAGACATTTTGTTTTTCTGCTCTCAACTGCATTACTTCCATTTCCGTGATGTTTTGGCCAAGAATTTAGGATGAAATGCCCAGGGACTAAAAACCCTCTTAAACAATGAAACAAAACATTTCATTTTTTTGTTGATACCTTTCAGATACCTGAAGCTTCAAGGTGTTTCTGTCAGAAGTGTCCTCACAGTGATATAAAGGAACAAATGTAACATGCAAAGACGTTATTTTTATACAGGTTTAAAAGATGGATAAATTTAATAGCTATAGAAATGAGAAAGATAATCATTTTTCTTTTAATGTTTCTCTCTATTGAAAGAAAAGATCAGAAAATAATTTATTATGGCTGAGTTGTCGTATGTGCTAGCATTACAAAACAAAGAAAAGCCAGATGTAAAACTTCATGTGCAGTGTTCTGAGTGTTCTCTCCAGCACTATAAAAAAGATGTTAATGAAAATATTGATATATGAAAAGAGTCAAATGAAACCTAGAAACCAACCCAGCCACTGAAATTCAGACCACCTATCTGCCCTGCCTGCAAGCTGTGCTGAGGCAATGATGGCTCAAAACATGTGGGAGTGGCCTAGCAATCACTGTGGGAGTGGCCTATCAATCACTGGTATAACTTGTGGCCCAAGCCACAAGAGGAAGCCCATGTCCAATGCTGTATGGATAGCAAGGATCTGGAGAGCTAGGGTAGAACCAAACATAAATGACCAGTATAGATTGGTGCCTTGTCCAGTCATTATCACAGGTTCCTACTCTGACAGAAGATAGGAGCAGGTACATAGATACACAGGCAGACATTATGTGGAGAGAGTCTAAATTAGAAGTCTCCATAGGGTCCTTCCTCCTGGAGTTCTGGGAATTCCGCAAAAGAGGGGGAGGAAGATTGTAAGAGTCAGAGGGCATGGATGGCACCAAGAGAACATGGCCCACAGAATCAATTAAACAGGTCTCAGATGGGCTTACATTTACTGAAGCTGCAAGCATGGGGCCTGCATGGGTACTCACCAAGTCCTCTGAGTATACGTCATGGCAGCTAGCTTGGTGTGTTTGTGGAACTCCTAACAGTCATAGTGGGTGTTTCTCTGCTTCTTTTGCCTGCTCAGGGACTCTTTTCATCCTATTCGGTTTTTTGTTCAGTCTCACTATTAAGGGCTTTTGCTTTTTCTTATTGTATTATATTTTATTGTGTTTGGTTGTTGTCTGTTGGAGGCCCACTGTTTTTTCCCCCACTGTAGGGAAACAGTACGACAGTGGATCTGGGAAAGATGAGATGTAAGTAGAGAAGCTGGAAGACGTGGAAAGAGGGGAAACTGTGGTCAGGATTTATTGTGTCAGGGAAGAATCTGTTTTCAATACAAAAAATATAGGAGGAATAAAAAATAAACGAAAAAACTCAGACTTTCGAATTAATACCTCACAGTTTGAAAGATAAACTAGAGAAAATTCTGCTACTGCATTGGAACACAGGACAACAGAAACATATCTACGCTGAAGAATAGGAAAAGTAATTGAGAATACAGAATATGTGTGGCACAGCACTGAAAAGCTACAAAATCTGTCATAAGAACAAGAATCTGACTAGATAATAGCCAGGAATGTTTTAAATTGATGTCAGAGATGCACTTACAGACTAATGGGGGAGGTATAGCTGTGAAGAGTTTTAATGGACTACAGGAAGGCAGTCCTGTAAGTCAGACTGTAAAGCACACCGTAGTCAGATGACTGAAAAAGGAAAACTGAAAACTGCTCTTCAAGCAACTCAACTCTGGCTACCGATTGACAACATCATAAATCTGTGAAAGTTAAATGACATTAATGTCATATTCACTGGCAAAGCTTGAAATACGTGTTCGTGCAAATTAATTCCAAAGGTAAAATTTAAAACAAAGCAAATTTTAGTGGTGATGTTATTGGTGAACAAGCAAAAGATGTATTTCTAAGTGAGTTAATAGACAACTCAGTCCATACTGATTAGATTTATCATTATAAGAGGCCAGAGATAGATGGGTTGGCAGAGTGCTTGTTTTAAAAACATGGTGAATTACCTTTGATGCCCAGAACCCATGTCAAGGCTGGGGGAAGTTGGGGTTCAGGCGATGCCAGTGCTGCTGGGAAAAGATCAGACAGATCCTTGGCTACTGGTCAACCATCCTAGCTTGCTGATAAAGCTGAAAACAGTGAGACCCTTGACAGTCTAGGTTGCTCTCAAATATACACATGTACATGCATACATATATGTATGTGTACCAAAAACATGAACACCAACAGATATTCACACTAATATTACACTATAAAATTTTGCTATAATTTCTAGAAAATTTGAAATTTCAAATATAAAACATTTCAAGTGACATTATTTTTCCTTAGTTTTCTAAAAGATGGTTTAGAATATTTGCTTATTTAAATTGGTAATTTAAAAATAACCTACTTTTATTCATAAAAAAATACAACAAATAATACATATGTATCAATTACAAGGGATGAGAAATAAGTATCTGATTCACTGAAATTTGTTACTCTTGTATCACCTGCTACTTTTTATCTCTAAAAGCCCCCATGCACTATTAATCTTAAAATATTAAGCTATGCCTAAAATATGAGCTGTAGGGTTGGTACAGTATGGTTGATAGTGTGCAGTGCTCTTGCAGAGGATCTGAGTTCAGTTCCTAGCACCCTCCTTGGATAGCCCAAAACCACCTCCTCTAACTCTAACTCTAAGGCATCCAAATTCTTTCCATCTCTGCAGATACCAGCACTCATATAAAAACAGCATAAAATACAACTGCTGAGAACTAAACAAATAATCATCAAATACCTTTGATATATAACTAACACAACTACTGTTAAATCATCAGATAGAGTCTAGTTAATATCTTAATATTAGTTTAGTACACTTACAGTCGATGAAATTGCAAAAATTTCAAAAGCATACAGAGGTATTTGTCTGTTTCTCTTGGAGACTGAATTGACAATCAGCTGGGCTTATATAAATGCCATTTATCATTCCTCTCACTCAGGTAAATGACAGCTGTGTGTGATATACTATCAGCATTCACAGTCTTTTACTTGGAAACAGTCTATTACTTAATCTGTTTTTGAAATTGAGTCAAGAAAATTACCAGGTAAAAAGAAAGAGGCGCTATGGTATTCTGTATGACTGTGAGGAGCTCATGCTCATAAACTCAGCCATACAATTAACTTGATTTAATTTGTCTTTTCTATTTTTAAAAGTCACCAAGTTAGCATGCAAAAATAAAAATAAGCCTCCTTGAAATAATGGAAAACTGTATCTTAATGTAGAAATTAGACAGTACTTTGATGCTGATAGCGAAAGTGGAATAAGAGAAAACTCAAGAAATTTCAAGCCTAATCTTTTGAGAAAGCATTCATATTCTTCTAACAGTCTTTATACAAATAAACAAAAAATAAAATGACATACACTAAAAAACAAACGGGCCCATAGTATTTGGGGTGAATTTGGAATAAAAGTGGAAGGAGAATGGGAGATGCTGGATCCAAGACAGCAAAGTCCAAAGCTGGCAAGAGAGATCAGAAAGATGTGAGCGGGGAGGGAAGGAGGTGGGTGATGTTGGCACCAGCAGGCAATCTCACAGGCTGTATCTCATGCTTCAGCTATGTTCAGTTAGCTGGTTGTGGATTTCAAAATAAGGAGAACAGGCAGGGTTCCCACCAGGATGGATATGTGAGATGTGAGAAACAGATTTCTAGGCGTCTATCCCACACTTTGCCTTAAAATTCACTACACAAAACAAGAGAAAAAGAAGACTAATGTATTGCAGGGTACAAAGAGCCATGTGTCACAGTTGTGCTTGCCAGGGTCTCAGAATTATGTCCTTAGGCAAAATTTCCCCATGTAGATATAGGATATGACTATGACATGAACATTTACCAAATGATGCTCTATGTTTGTTTAAATAATGTTCTTTTTGTCACAATTTTGATTATCTGAAATGGGATTCAGTCTTTTTCTTTTCCAGTTCTGGTTAAAAGTACATTTTATTTATCCCAAGAGCCATGATTTTTTTTTTACTTTGATATGATGTATACAAAATAAATATACGATCTGCAAAGCAAGAAAACTGGGCTGACAATCTAACTTGGAGCAGGCAAGAAACCCTGTACTGCAAACAAGCCTATCTTACTTCCTGGCTGAGAGCCCCATTAGTTCCTGTAGAATAAGCTCCGAAGTCTAGACAATCAAGTACAAGCTTTCCATTCTAGCTCTTGCTCACCTGTTTCTCCTGTTGCTCTGAGTTACCTGAATTAGTAGACTAGAAAGAGCTAACATCTATGAAGTGCCACAACACAGCAAAGTCTCTCCTAAGTATTACATATATAAGCTAATTTAATTCTTGAGCTAAATTTAGACATTGTCATTATTATTCCTGCTTCATTAGATTAAATGACACAGAAAGAAAGTCATTCAAAAACAGTGTTTTACTAGGCCTCACAGCTGTGAAACTGAAGCATCCTGTGACGCTATTGGTTCATTTTTCTCACATAAGTTAACTATACCTTATTTTTATTCCCTGTTCACAACTCTGGGCTTTTGACCACAATGCAATGTATTGTGAGTATCATCTTTTATTTATTTCAAGATTGATCTTGTTGATTGCTTTAAACCTGGTGTCTAAGATTATTTCAATACTCATCATTTATCAAATATTACTCATATGAGCATATGCTCTTGACAGTTACGTATTCTGCTTCACAGATAGTGTTGAATACTTAGAGTCAAATGATTAATGTTTATGAGATCAAGCAGTGATTCATGGAAATAATAATGTAATTGAAATCAACTGAGTCCACAAATCGGCATTCTTGCTGCTTCACAGGATGCTTTAAAATTTAAGTTAAAGATTATTTCTCAAGATAACTCAACTGACAGTACTAGACCAACCATTTAATATCTATCATTGGATCGTGTCTCTTTTATTTTGATCTCTATCCCTTCATCCCCAGCAGTTACTCCCCACCTTGTTTTCTCACGCCCTTGTTGGGGATTCCTTCCTACACTTGTGAAAGTTCAAAAATTCTTCAAAGAGGAAACATGCTCCTCCATATCTTGACTTAGAAATTAAATACATGTGAGTGTTAAATTGTTGCTTTATTATTGCTCACCATTTTCAAATATAAAGTTTCTATTCATCCAAGGGAGAGGTATAGGCGCACACTAAAACATAAGCATTTTAAGTGGCTTCTACTTAACAAATACCAAACCCTCGTAATTGTCCAACAATGACTTTACCTACTGATCCATCAGACACCCAGGTTTTGATCTTTAGTTTAATCTTATAGAGTGCCTCTTACCAAGGACAAGGTTGGAGTTAACTATTGTCTTGAGTGGTTTTGGCTGTCTCTATGTCACTGAACAAGAATTTAGGGATATTTAAGTCTTACATTCTCTGATCTAAGAAACAGGCAGGATTTGGAATAAGAATATTTTCTCAACATTATTTTTTTCACAACTAGAAACTAAGAGCCACCATGGCCGATGACATAACAAGCAACTTGAAGTTATTAAAACAAATGTTAATCATGTTTTCTATTAGACTTATTTGTGATGTGAGAAGAGGTAAATTATAGTTTGCACATTTTAAGTATTTATATCTTAAATCACAACCCAGTTGAAATAGACTAAGAATTTGATAAAGTACAAAATAATTCGCATTTCTGGAAATTCAAATTTAGAAAACATCATGACTTTATAACGATTAGAAAAGCAAAGGAAGTTCGTTTTCTCCATCCCCACAGTTGGAATGAGAGCGAAATGGTTCTCTCTGTCAGTCGTACTGTCTACTGTTTGACACAGTCCCTACAGTATTTTAGCCACCTCACTTCCTTATTCTTTTTATTTATGTGATGTTTCTGGTCCCCAAAGCTTCAGAGTGTGTGCCTACTACTTTATGATCCTGCTTAACTGTGTAACAAATGGAAAGAGTCAAATCCATCAACTTTAAATCACCGAATGAACTCTTTTAACTCATACCCAAGAAGTCTTGGGATGAAAACATAAAAAATGCAGAGACTCAGGTACAGTTCCTGATCTCTTCGGCTGCTCTTTGTTACACCACACATTTTTGCCTTTGGCTATATTCTCGGTATAAGTGACACTTCATTTCAGTTGTTGCTACAATTCACGTTTTAGGCAAGGTGAGTTTCCAAGAACAAATCTCTACAAGTATGTTCTGATGTGAAACATATCTTTCTTTGTCTTAGACTGGTCATGGTTTGGTTTTTAACGATTGTTGGGACTGTTGCTTGGAATTCTACAACTTAAGCTTTTGGTTAAGTGCTAAGCAAGATTTCATTCAGCATCGGGAAAGAGGAGGCTGCTTTAAAACTGTCTATGTATGTATTTGGTAAGATATAATTAAATTCAGTTATTGCTGATCCCTTACTTTCCAACTCTCCCATTTGTACTTCATGTGTATGATACAGACTGTTTGAATACACTATTTGCTAAATAAAATAGCAAAACTCTATCCAAGAAAAAGAAGATGAAACCATTTCAGCCTCCCTCACCCACTTGTGGTAAAAATATTTATTAAGTAAAGTATCATAAATGACTACCTAGGGGCTGGGAAGTACAGCTGTAATAGTCAATACATGGTGCTGAAAAGTAATGTCTTTGACTTCCACACAGTTAATGCAACACTAACACACACGGAGATGCCCACAGTCACATAAAACATATACATACATTGCAAACATATACACAGATACCCAGGAAGCACATATATAATACTGTACACAAGATAGTAAATTATGCAAATTAAATAAGACAAATGCATATTAAAAGGACTTTGTTCTTCAAATTTTAAGAAGAAAGAGGGGGGAGCTTAGAGAATCTGATTTTGAAGTTTGTTTACCACAGATTGTGCTGTTAGGATTAACTCCCCAGTTTAACCCAGCACTGAGTGGTTTTATGGAAACTAAGCTGGAATTCCATTGCTTGCCAATGTAAAATAAGTATTTTTAAGGGTTTTGCAGTTAATTTACAATAATGGGCAATGTTTGAGAAGGCAGAGTACTACTTAAGTATTTTCAACAGTATAAAATAGAGATTAGGAAATTGCTTTTGAAGTGTCTTGTAATGGCGGAATTAGTTCAGGAAGAGTACTCTGCTATTAGCTGCAATGGTTTTTAACCTCAACAGACTGTTGCTCTAATAAAGGGCCATGTAGGTCAACAATACAAATGCATTTAAGGAACAATTTTCAATAATATGTAACTAATGCCAGTGTTTTTAAAGCCTGCTGCATATTTGAATTTCCTTGGCCTGGGCACAATAACAAAAGACTAAAATACTCTCAGTCTGGAGTATTGAGAGATCTATTGGTAATTCTCATGGCAGTGTCTCCTGTCAACATGCGTAAGGAATTCAGGCTCTGTTACCTACAGACCGGGGACAGGAACAGAGGAACTGCAAGATGAGTTAAGACAGTGCTTATCCATTCTATACACCTGTGTTTTTCATCACCCCACTAACAAAGATTATAATTGGGCATATAACTCAATAGGTAGAATGATTTTCACACACATAAAAAGGATGTGGTTACTAATTTTCTGAGAAATCGCCCTACTGACATCCAAAGGGGCTGTACCAGTTTGTGCTCTCTCCAGCAATGCAGGAGAGTCCCCTTTTCCTCATATCCTCTCCAGCATAAGTTGTCTTTGGTGTTTTTTGATCTTGGCCATTCTTTCAGGTGTTAGATGGAATCTTGTTCATAACAGCATTGTTTGCCATAGCCAGAACCTGGAAACAACCTAAATGCCCCTTGACCAAAGAATGGATAAGGGAAATGTGGTACATTTACATAACGGAGTACTACATAGCAGAAAAAAATAACGACATCTTGAAATTTGCATATAAATGAATGGAGCTAGAAAACACTGTATTGAGTGAGGTAACAGACCCAGAAAGACAAACATCATATGTACTCACTAATAAGTGGCGTTTAGACAGAAAGCAAAGAAAAAGAGCCTACAATTCACAATCCAGGAGAACCTAGACAACATTGAGGACCCTAAGAGAGACATACATGGATCTAATCTACATGGGAAGTAGAAAAAGGCAAGATCTCCTGAGTAAATTGGCAGCATGGGGACCATGGGAGAGGGTAGAAGGAGAGAGGAGAGGAAGAGACGGGAGCAGAGAAAAGTGTATAGCTCAATAAAATCAATAAAAAGTTGTGGTTCAACTTTCAACACCACTCATGTTGGTCAAAGTGGTGCATAACTGCAGTTTGAGCACTAAGGAGGCTGGTGGTAGAGGATCTGAAGTTCAAGGTTGCTATACTGTGAGTTCATGTACCTGGGCTACTTTAAACCCTGCCTCATAAAGAGTAAAAATAAGTAAATGAATATAATTAATTAATTAACTATTTCTGGAGACACTTGAGACATGGCTTGTTAGTCCCTGTCCATATACATGATTTCACCATGTTCACTTTCAGTTATATATTGGCAACTGGGAGCTGTACACAGCAAAGACAAAATTTCAGCAATAGAAGTATCAAGTGTATAAATTATTTCTCATCCTGGGGAATGTACAAAGGATTTCATGTTATCCATATTGTCTGATATAGCATTGTGCTCATAGACAGTATATTGACACTATAGACACCATACACAGAGTTGCCTGCCAACCATTAAGTAACAATTCTGTTTGTCAAATCCATGATCTTAACATCACAATACTTGAGCCCAAGTAATTCTTACTTTTGTTAATTACACTTCCAAAGCACAAGAATAGTAACACTGGCAACTCTGATATAGCACATATGTCATTTGCAGGAGAAAGTATAAGTTCATACCTCAGTAAAGAAAGCAATTAAATGGGTATGGTAAGATAAGATGGTAGTGTGATATTTGTCATGAGCGAACACATTCTTGTAATTTTTAAATATTATATTGAAAACTGACCTGTATGATTATTGTTCTTACTCTCTTACAGAGCCTAAATCATTAAAATTAATATGGAACTATTAATACAAAATAAATCATAGTAAGTCACATGTCCCATCTAGGTGTTTCAGGTAATAATAAATGATAACCACATAATAATTGCACAAAGATGATTTCAAAATGTTATTCTGGAGATGAAAACCTTGATCGCCTGGTGACGTCGTCCCCATGGTAACATCACAGCATCATATGTCACTCATGCCAGTGATGATATTGTTTTTAACAAACACAGTCTTCTGTCCACATCCATCAAACAGGTGAACACATGGTAGCATGCAGTACACAGTAGTTAAGAATTATAACTAGGCCATTGATTTATGTGTTTCTGTACACTTAATTGTGATTCTGAAAACATTAACACTTATCTACTCAAGATTATCACAAAACACACTGATACTCTGGCAGCTGACTCACGTATTTAGTGTTCACCGTAACTATTTTTGTGTGGAAATCTCACAGAGAATTTGACCTATACTGCCAAGATTTATGTCAGCTGAATCTGCAATGTCTGCACATTTACATTATTCTCATGTGGCAGTTCAGCCATTAAATAGTTCCTAAAAACATGCATTTCATTTGTAGCTTAAGGTGCCCCCTAGAAAAGAGGCAATAACCTATTTTTAGTTATGTGAACCACTAGAAATTGTTTCATGTTTTCAAGTTTGAATGGTATTGAATTAAACGATGGCATATCTACTATATATTACCAAGACACTTCCTTTACATAATATTTACTTTTTCTAAAAATTTTTGCATACAGTGGAAAAATATTTAATTCAAAACCCTGTTCTGTCATATGGCATCAACACATACACAAAAACTAACATACACATACACACACACACAAATGCAATTGTGCGCTCTAAAAAGCTAAGCTATTTGTAATTTCCTAGGAGGAAAAAACATATTTTCTGTATTTGAAGCAAATAAATTGTTTTTGCAGGCCACTGAGCATAAAGTTCCATTACCTTCAAAAGTCAAAAAGTAGAAACATATGTAAAATTAGTGAAGTAAAGAAAAGAAGAAATAGAAAGGCTCATGGGTACATGGGTGCAAATATTTTATAAAATAGAAGGAAGTCGGAATGTTTATCAGTATAGTTTAACATATAGAAGTACATGTATATATTCTTAGTTAAATTATCTAAGATAAGAAGTTTGAATAATGTAAAACTATAGAGAAATTTAATTAATAATGATAAAAATCCAAAAATGCCATATATGGAAAATAAAATAAATAAATCATCAGTCCATCTTTATTTAAAAATCCAACAAGATAATATGCTCACAAGAATGGAAATTTAATAGATAACATGATTTTTAAGATTAATAAACCATTGAAAACAATTATGAGACAGAGTGCACCATGTCAAAATGATTATAGGCAAATTTGAAACTGAATATTTAAACAATTGAATATATAAAATAAAATTAAGGTCTCTCTCTAACACACACATATATATTCATATATTTCTTTACATAGACATATTAAGGTGAAAATATTGTATTAATAGCTATTGCAATATTTTACAATAAGGTAAGGTATTAAAATAATTAAAATAACTCCTATAATACTATTAAAATTTATACAGTGTCATGTGTTTAGAGAACTTTAAGCAATAAATTTTTGTAATAATTACTGGGAGAACTGGAATAAGTGAACTATTCTTATGAAATTATGCAACATTATATGGTGAGTTTGAAAATTTCTGACAATCGACCAAGCCATTACTGTTTTTAGAGCAACGTTTTATTTTTACATGGCTTTATTTCACACTTTATTTCCTCCTTTGTTGAACATGTTTGTTTCTCCAGTTGCTTCTGGGATATCCCTCTCCTCTGTGAAGTCACCTCTTCTATCTTAGAAACCATTTGTTCTTCTTCAGTAAACATCATCTCCATGAGACAGAGAGAACATGCAAAGTTACCCAACTGTCTGCTTCTTAGGTTCAGTGGTTGATTGTTGGTGCTTTGTTCAAATGAATATGCTCAGTTAACAGAGAATATACATCTAACCATTACTTCTACATTGTTCTCTTCATTGTTAACTTTTGCTGAAAAATAAGCACTCTTGGGTCACAGACCTTGTGTTCAGCCCCAGTTTGGCATGGACATGCCTGCTGACACCGTCATTATTCTGTTAGGATGGCATTCATGACTTCTTTAAATTGGCATCGTTCAGGTACTTGGAAGCTTTTCAGACATGCATACTGTGGATGATTGGGCAGGTTCATTCACACTTAAATAGAACGTGAAGCTTTAAACTCCTGATTTACATGATTTTGCAGGATTTTTTTTAGTACCTTACAGGTACAAGAAGAGTGTTTAATATCAGAATTTTCTTGTCAGTGAGACTCTTTTGATACATCATTCCTGAAATTCAGTTGGAGAGCTGACTTGCCTGGTAAAGTTCTAAATATTGCTGTTCAATAGGGAAGCAGACTCTGAGAGCAATTTCTATAAAGAGACTTGTATTTGTACAATGAGGGACACACATAAGACGGAGAACAAATTTCCAAGAGGAGATGAGATTCATAGAGTTTGCTTCAATGTAGTGCTGTAGAGATCACAACCTAACAGGGCAATTTTATCACAGAGCACACTGTGGCTCTGGCAGCCGCCTCAGGCATGGAAGCCACGGTAGTGATGTACTGCACCATCTAAAATTATAGAAACACACTCTCTAACACTGCATGCATGAATCTCTGGGTTTAGAGGAAATAGAAACACTACTCACCTTGAATTGACTGCTACTTATTGTGTATGTACATACATATAGAAGGGCCCATCAATAAATAAAAATGTATATATTTTATGCACTAAATAATGAAAAAGGGCAATTTATATCAGAAATTATTCAAAGATCAGCTTGTATAATTATCATCACACTCAAAAGATAAAAACATTGAGATACATTCCTTTTCTGACTGAAAAGTGTTTTTAAAATTAACAGGAAGAGGCATGATTATGATGAGCAGCTACCTTTGAAAATGGAGGATGTTATTGAGGTGGAGCATGCCTGGATTCCAAGTTATGTCTTAAGATAGACAGTAGCAAAGTAAGTGATAATTTTGTTTGACATTTTCAACTTACCAGCACTTTGGACTACTGCAGTATATTAAACAAAATTCACTGCCAGTAAACTTAATTTAGGGCTGTTAACACTGCTTCTCACTAAATAGCAATTTTTTTAAAACACCTACACAATGGTAGGCTCAACAGTTCCTGTGATGCTTCTTCTTCTGTGTTTCAATAAGAACAACAACAAACAAACAGTGAAAACACACATTTCTAGGTCTTTAGGCTATTATTTTCTAGAAGTGTCCAAGAATTCTTTTTGCACTTATATCATCCACTTGCTTACTTTAGAAAATACACATTCAATTTGGTACTTCAAATATCTATTAATTCCTTTATGAATTGTTTCACTAAAATCTGAAACCCTGGAGCAGAAATGTAAACTTATAGTAGAGAGTTTGCCTAGCAGGTGCTAGGTTCTGGGGTCATTCTTTCTTGTATCTCAAATGAAGAAGGAACAACAACATCAAAACAAAGAAACAAAACACAGAAAAATGAAGGATTTATAGTTATGTATCCCGGTCAGCTCTGTATAGATTTCTCTGCAATGATCTTGCAAAACTGATGTCTAAACTCAAATTGTAGTTGTGTTTCCATTGGGAATCTGGTAATTAATGACCAAATTTATGAATAAATCAGTCAAAAACTGAAAAAGAAAGTACATTATTTGGAAAAAATTCTCAGAACTTACAGGTAGTATTCATTTTACCCTTAATATTCTTAGTTTTAAGAAGAAACTTGAACATTTTCATATTTTCCTTGTATTGTAGCAATCGCAGAGACTAAATGCTTTCTAGAGTCTCGAGAAAGTGAAATTGTATTAATAACTCTGTGATAGTTATATTTTGTGTTATGAGAAATGTGAAATTGTTAATTTGTATTCAGGATTTGTCAAGATAATGTCACTCATTCTTTTGATGTTCTGTGTAAATCTAATGCTTTCTATCATTTTACTTCACAGCTATGGGAACATGTTTTCTTATTATTAAAGTTCACGCTAACTTTTTATCTCATCAGAAAAGTTTCATTATTGTCTTGAAACTTTTTAAAATCTCAAATATAACATGAATATTTTAATTCTCATAAGTTTTCAATAAAAAACATATATCACTATTACGATTTTTATGTCTTTATCTAGTGCACTAGAGAGAAAATTGAAACATAAATTGAAAATGTTTCTAATTATGTCTCTAAAACTTTGCTACCTTTTGTGTGGTACATGACAAACTCATGCCTTTAAACAAACATGTTTTCCCTTCTAATACTTGAATATTTTATTTCTGCTTCTATTGTGTTTTCTCACATCTGAGACTCACCATTTGGGGGAAGGAAATCTTAGAATTTCTTTCATATAAAACTGTCTTCCGAACAATTTTGTGAGTCTAGGAAGCTTAACTGGCTCAAATAAAGTGTTGAACAAAGTTGGTCAGTCCCGGGACAATGCTGATGAGACTAAAGTCTCCTTTTTTTCATTCCCTTCTCCTGCTCATTCCAATTCAGTGGAGTCAAGGGTGATTTGCTTCCTCATTAGATGAGATTCTTGGCAACCATAGACTCTATGTACAGCTAACTATGGTACTATGGTAAAGAGATGGGAAAAAACAGGTCGCTAAAAGTATGGTTTATGCCATATGATGTGTTTGAACAGCTACAATTTTAGAGTATCCACTTGTATGAAGGAATAAATTCTGACTGTAAGAATATAAAAGCATAAACTTGACATTATTTGAACTGATTTGGATGCTGTTGTAAATGCAGATATTTCTCTGGTTTTGAAAAAAATCCAAATAGGTGCAGGAGTCCTTATTTTATAGGCATGATTGACATTTCTTGTCTTGGTTAGGATTCTCCTTGCTGTGATGAAAATAGTGTGACCAAAAAGCAACTTGGTGAAAGCAAAAGTTTTTGTTTGTTTAATTTTCATGGTTGTTGTTGTGTTTGCTTACGTTTACACATCACAGTCCATTATCAAAGGAAGTAGGGATGGACTCAAGGCAGGACTAATGTAGAAGCTACGGAGCTGTGCTCCGTACTGGAATGAACCTAGTGGCTTGCTCAGTCTATGTTCTTATACCATCCAGAACCAGCAGTTCAGGGGTAAGCACATGACACGGTGAGCTATGAGGGCTACACATCCCACGGTGAGCTGTGGGGGTAGCCCATCCCACGGTGACCTGTGGGAGTAGCACATCCCACGGTGAGCTGTGAGGGTAGCCCATTCCACGGTGAGCTGTGAGGGTAGCCCATCCCACGGTGAGCTGTGAGGGTAGCCCACCCCACGGTGACCTGTGAGGGTAGCACATCCCACGGTGAGCTGTGGGGGTAGCCCATCCCACGGTGAGCTGTGGGGGTAGCCCATCCCATGGTGAGCTGTGGGGGTAGCCCATCCCATGGTGATCTCTGAGGGTAGCCCATCCTACAGTGAGCTGTGAGGGTAGCCCATCCCATTGTGAGCTGTGAGGGTATCCCATCCCATTGTGACCTGTGAGGGTAGCCCATCCCACGGTGAGCTGTGAGAGTAGCCCATCACACAGTGAGCTGTGGGAGTAGCACATCCCACGGTGACCTGTGAGGGTAGCCCATCCCACGGTGAGCTGTGAGGGTAGCACATCCCACAGTGAGCTGGGCCTTTAAAGTGCTTACAGGCTTGCCTACAAGTCAATCTTGTGGGGACATTTTCTCAATTGAGGTTCCCTCCTCCAAAGGACCGAAGCTTGGTTCAAGAAGAGAAAACACAAATTGACACATTCCCTTTTTTGTTATCGCTCCTGAGTTAATACAGATCAAGGACGCCTGCGAGTAAAATAACTGCGTGAATTCCCAGTTTTTACGAGAAATTTATGTTAAAGTGAGCTTTTCTAAATGCTTTAAATTTTCGCAATAAGCTGATAGAAGTCAACCCTTCATAAAACTATACATTCATGCATGTTCTATTAATATACAAATATATGAAAATAAAATTACACATGCAAATTTATCACATGTCATATAATTTAATTGTAATATTTTCTCTCATAGTGCATGCCTGACCTCAAGATTAACTGAAATTAAGAAGGCTTCTTTTGTTATTCTTTAGTTATTGCAAGTTATGTTTGTGCAATTGATCTCTGAATTTCCACATTTGTCTTATTAATTTTTTATGTTATCAATCACAAAGATTTTGTGGCCGTACCTGATCATTCAATGTTTCTCTTTCATAGAAACAGAAACACTGCAATTTGGGATATGTCCCCGAGGAGTTTCTTCTAGTGAGACTATTTTCTCTAGGACCCAAGATATTCATTTTCTTAAAATTGAACTTCTAGACACTACAACTGAGAACACCATTTGGAAAATGAACCAGTGAACTGCTGCAATTTAGAAGGTTCTAGGAGTATGTGACAATGGCCTTCGAAGGGGAACAAAGTTCCCAAATTAATCTCAATGGACTAATTATGGTCACTTAAGTGTCAGTGTTGTTAACTTTTTTCATTGCTAGCAAAACTGCTAACTGTGATGCTTTTCTAGGCCAGTTGAACACCCACCATAGCAGGAGGTGGCACTCATTTGAAATAATGTGCCAGGGAGTACCCTCGCCAACTGGATGTGCAGAAACTTGAATATCATTTTGATTAATTGGTTAATTGAAGTGCTGTCCTTAAAATTGGAATGAAAGGAATGGCTGTGGTGGTGTCAGCTAAGCAGTGGCCGGCCTCCCACAGTGGAGCTTATAGAATATCATCCACCAGCAGGGGAGACAGTTTACCTTAATAAGGTAATAAATATTTTTTGAAGAAACATCCTTGGGTCTTATAATAATACCTGGTATTAAACTCAAAAGAAAGGCCTAATAAAGTAGTGAATAAATGATAAATCCTTGCTTTCATTCCAAAGGTGTTTACAGATTTTACACTTAAAAATATTTATTGCCATCCTTTATGTTGGGTGGCGTTAGTCTCTGAAATAAACGAAATAAAATGATACCATAATTACAGGAACACTAGTGAGAAAGTGCACAATTGTATAATTCTGTTGAATACTTTTTCCTTTAGGCATATAGAATAAAAAATAAAATCAGAAGGGTAAAAAGATTGCTAATATGCTATAATTATAAGACACATTATAAATGTTGCAAAATTAATGATTTTACACGATGAGTTTTTAGAGTAAAAAAATGAGATAAAACTCCACCGCAAAGGGCAAATTTTATTTTAACCTCAAGTTAACAACTTCCATGTAAGAAAAGCTTCAATTCCATTAGCACATAAAGATATGTCAAATACAATCATAGTAATCATAATGGAATATTACGTCTTATATACAAAATTGTCTATTTATTTTGTAGAAAATAATATTATTGCTGCTTTCAAGCCATAATTAATCAAGTTTAGGCTATAATATTTTATTTAAGAAAACACCTTATTCATAATAATTGTTTTTAGTAGTAAAAATAATTGAATAAAAATAGAGTCTGGAACTACAAAATCCACCTTTAAACTTTTTTATTAGATGTATTTGGGGTTTCTGTTGTTGTTGTTGTGAGTGTTTTTTCCTACATCGTGTGTGTGCACCATACACATGAATGGTGCCTGCAGAGATGCACAGATCAGAGGCGGCAACAGATCTCGTGGAACTGGACTTAAAGTTGGCTGTTAACCACCATGTTGGTGTGGGGAACTGGACCTAGTCCTCTTCAGCAGCAGAAAGTGCTCTAACTGCTGAGTTATCTCGCTGGTCTGCCCCCTTTTTCACTGAAATTACTGCCTGGACTACTCTACTTCTAATAGATCAGAAACATATGAACCTAGTAGACGGTCTTTCCCATCATCCCTCACTTTTGAAAAGCACTGGAGGAAGCATGCAAGTTTAACTTGTAGGACTATTGAATTCCTACATTCTGTTATCCAAAACAGTAACAATTTACAGAATAGCTCTAAATTAAGTAGAAATGAAGTTGCTAGTTTGAAAGCATATTTTAGGCATGGTGAAGCTGATGAGTCTGCCATTTTCCCATTTCAATGCAGGTGTACCAAGAAAGACATGAGAACTGACTTTGGTCAGAGCTCCAGTTACATCTTATTCATACTCTTAGCAAATAGATCTATTATTGGACCATCTCTGAATATGCCTAAAAATGAAATTCTTGTTAAAACAGCAACTGGAAGGCATCCCACCATAGGGAATGGTCTCCAAAAAGCTGGCTCATGCGCCAGGGATAGACCCTAGTTCCACTGCCAGGGCTCCCTCAAACAGACCAAGCTGCACAGCTGTCGTCCACGTGCAGTGGGCCTGAGGCTGTTGGTCTGGAGTCCCTCCCGAAGGTGGGGGGAGTAAGAGCGGGGAAGGAGGGGTAACTGCAGTTGAAAACAAAAGCAGCTGTAAACATCGTTTAGAAATATGCTAACACAAAATATAATTGTGGAGTTAAGCAAGAGGTGTACACAGAGAGGCACAGGAGATTGCTGGTGGCCTAAAGACTGAATTGTTTTCAAATTGCTATCCAACTGCATTTGTTACTTTCATGTGTCCTTTTCCTGTACTGAATTTTTCTATCAGAAAAGTTGATTATAAAGTAACATAATGGGTAGGCTAAGAAGCATAAAAGGCTGCACTTCTACTTTCTTTAGTTTTCGGAGGAGGGGTTTTCTGTGCAACAGCCCTGGCTGTTCTGAAACTCACTCTGGAGAGCATGCTAGCCTTGAGAGATCCACCTGCCTTTGCCTCCCCAGTGCTGGGATTCAAGGAAGGGGCCGCCATGCCTAGATCATCAGCCTCTACTCTTAAGTTAGGCTGCATTTAGAACATCTCAGAATTTCAAAGCATGAAACAACTAGTATGTTTCTCACATGATTTTTTCCAAACATGAATTACATGTTTGTCATCTTTACCTGAAATTCCCTGCTAATAATTGTTGTTAGGGACCTTTACCTGTGCTTTTTGATCTTTTGACCTCTTTAAAGACATGGAGATTGGGTCTCCTTGCTGTCCTGCAACTCACTGTGTAAACCCGGCCGGCCTTGAACTTGCAGAAGCACCAGGCTTTGCTTCCACCACGTGCTGAGTGGGATTAAAGGCCTAGGTCACCGTGACGCTTTTCTAATTCAGTTATCTCTTGCATTTGTTGCTGAGTTCTCAGAGTTCCTTATTTGTCAGATATGTTATTTTGGAGAGTTTGTGTGTGTGTGTGTGTGTGTGTGTGTGTGTGTGTTCATGCCTGATATATAATGGACCTAGATATTTTCTCCTTGTTCAGAAGCCTTTTACTCTTTACTTATAAGTTTTTAAACAGGTTGTATAATAGGTTTTGACTGATACAGTTTTCTTTGCTCAATTCTGTTACACCCTGTTTTGGGCAACTTCTAGGTGATCATTCCTCATGCATGAACTCTAGATTTGTTGTCTTAGGTCTTTTTTTAATTTTTCTAGGTGATGTTTGGTAAAGTCCTATCTCCATTTTTGCTTCTGTGTCTTTCCACTAAACCATGCGTATAGTCATTGAGTCTTTCCTCCTGTACACCACCATGGTTAAGTAGGCATGCTTTCTTCCTAATCTGCTTTGCTTTTGAGCACATCTAGTGAATTTCTCCAAGGCCTTTTTTTTTTGTTTGAGTTTCCTAATTTGTTTCTTTTTTCCTAGTTGCTTTCTTCATGTCCATAGCTTCATTGTGTTCATGTGCAATTCTCCTGATTAATTTGTCTGTCTGTCGTCTCTTTAACTCATGTAGATTCTTATTTTATTTTTATTTACAAGGATGTTGTTTTGCCTACATGTGTGTATGGGTACTACTTGTATGCCTGGAAATCGCAGAGACTAGAAATAGCCTTAGTTGCTCTGGGACTAGAGGTGCTGACAGATGTGAGCCATGTGGGTCTGGGAATCAAGCCTGGATCCTCTAAAAGAACAGCCAATGCCCTCACCAAGTTTCTTTAAAACCAATATTTTCAGTGTTTTATCGTGAATTTCATAAGTCTGTATTAATTTAGATTCATTTTCTAGAAATTAATTTTGTTCTTTTGATGGGTCATGTTTCCTTTTATTGATTGATTGATTGATTGATTGGTTTTATTTATTTATGTATGCATCCTGAGCACAGGTTTCCTCCCTCATCTCCTCCCTGTGCCTTCCCCTACCTTGCCTCTGCTCCCCGCACACCACCCCATATTCATTCCTTTGCTTCTCTTCAGAAAATGGCAGGACTCCCATGGATATCAGCCAAATGGCATACCAAGTTGAAGTAAGACTAGGTACCTCTTCTCATGTTAAGACTGGATAAGGCAGTCCAGTATGAGGAAAGAGTCCCAAAAGCAGGTAACAGAGTCAGAGATAGCCACTGATCCCACTGCTAAAAGTCACACAAGAACACCAAGCTATACAACCGTTGCATACAAGCAAAAGGCCTAAGTCAATCCCATCCAGGCTCCCTGGTTGTTGGTTCAGTCTCTGTGAGCCCCTGTGAGATCAGGATAGTTGATTCTGTGCAATTTCTGGGATGTCCTTGATTTCTCTGGCTCCTACAAATCCTTCCTTCCTCTATTCATCAAGATTCCCAGAGCTCAGCCTAATATTTGTTTGTGGGTCTCTACATCTGTTTCTGTCAGTTGCTGGATAAAGTACTGGACCAGGTACCAATCTATGAATACAGCAGAATATTATTAGGAATTGTTAGGAGTTTTCATTGGCTTTCTTGCCAATGATGTGTAGTTTTATCCTAGGTCTCTGGGCAATCCAGCCTCTGGTTCCTGGCCTTCCAGAGATGTCAGGCATTGGGTCTCTCTTGTGGCATGAGTGTCAAGATGAACCAAGATGGCTAAGTCACTCGTTAGCCATTGCCACAATTGTATGGCACCCTTTCCCAAGCATATCTTGTAGGAACGACACATAGCAGGATGAAGATTAAATGGCTGGGTTGTGTCCCAATCCCTACCAGAAGTCTTGCTGGTTACAGGAGATGACAGTTCATTTTAAAACATGTCATCATAAAACACAAAAGAAAGTCTGATCTCCTTAACCTGACTGGAGTCTCATGGACCATCTGATATGTTTTTAGATGAAAATCCACTCTGGACTTGTACTTTTAATTTTCCAATTAAAAAGCATAGCTAGTTTGTGTTTTGCTTTTACTTTTTGTTCACTATGTACTACTGGTTGGTACATAATGCTCCTGCCTTCTTCAGATTTCTACGGCCTATCCTCCATCTATTCTTCATGTCAGATGAGACTGAATCTAGTACTTGGACAACTCCTCAAAGCTGAGATTGTGAGTGGTGGACCAGTGCTTTCTTGCCTTCCTGAGGGAGAAGCTGTAAAGCTGGGTGTTTTCTCTACTACTCCAGGCTGTGGTGGCTTTGGGAGAAAGCTGCCATACTGAAACACAGCACTGTAACTCCTAGAATATTCTGAAATTTTCACTCAGACTCTTCATTTCATATCTGTTTTCTGAACCATTGTACTTGAGAGGAAAAGTAATCGAGTGATTCTTTTCATGACTGTTTTCCTGTCACCTCAGAATGCACAGGACCTTTAAGAACATGTGGAACAATATAAAACTCATTATAACTTTGTCAGGTTACAAGTTGAAGTTTCAGTCAGAGAGCTATAAATAGGCTGAATCCTAAGATATTAATGTACATATGTATACATGTTTATACATATATACAGGCACATACAGAAACAGGCATGTGTGTGTGTGTGTGTGTGTGTGTGAGTGTGAATATATATGCCTTTAGGTGATAGTCAGTAACTTTTAAAGCACTCATATTTCAAGAAAGGAAGGAGCAAAAGAAAATGGGTACATATCACACAAGAACTTGTTAAAGAAATTTAAGATTATTTAGAGTAGACTAAAAATGAAAGCAGCCTCCATTATAATGTGTAGTTTCTCCTTAAGATACATATTAAGCAAGCACTTTCACTGTAAATGAAGCCAAGAAAATATAAATGTCACTTTGTGATTTGTCAGTGTGGATATGTAGAAAACACTTGCTGAAGTGAAAAAGAGGCATGGATACTGGAAATATTCTAGAAAATAAAAAGACAACATTTACTGAATGGATTTTTTAAAATATGGAGGGTAATTAAAATGAAATTATAGTAAAAAAAATAAGCATTGAATGTGATAATGACTATATAGATGATATTCTAAACTCAACCGTAAGCTGCTTCTGATTGTGTATTGTTTCCTCTAGGGTTCTGGGTAAGATTACTGTGTGAATCCAGGTTAGAACCTTGGTTTCATTGTCTTAATCTGCATTTTAAATACAATGCTCTAAGCTTTCCTTTTAACTCTGCACTACCCAGCTTACTCTAGACATTGACCCACCTTCCTTTTGCTTCCATTTTTCTTATATGTTAAATGCTTTCTTTCTTTCTGTATGTGTTGATATTTGATGTGCTGACTAAATAGTTAGGATCAATCCTAAAGAACATATGCACAGTAAATATTGGGTCATATTTCATTGTCCAGTGGAAGAAACAATCTTTGTTCTGTTAAATGCATATGGAACTTAGTGCAGCCACTTGTAAGGCATTTGGCTTCAGAGAGCCTGTGAAGCTTTCTTTGGTTGTTCATGACAGGGCAGGTTTAATGGCTATATTATATTGTTTTCTTAAAGGGATAATGCACATGAAATGACATTTTCATGATCAAATTTAGTTACAGACCTTTCTTATTCTTCTATTAAGGATTGTTTCCAAATCTGTCTGAAAATAAAATAGAAAGCTAATGCTAAGTCTTGGTACCAAGAATTTTGAATATGACATAATGATAACCAAGAATAAACAGCAAAAATGAAGCCAGGAAGAAACACAAAGCATATTTTCTTCAGGAATTATTTCACATATCATTACCTGTTCAATTTGAAACTTATTCTGAAATAAAATATATCATTGAGGGTAAAACATGGTTATTAAAAAGAATAAAACAAGATTAATATACAAGTTGTTTGTGACACAATTTTCTGAAATATTAACCATAATAATATCAAGTATATTGATTTGTAGTTCATAATTGAGTTATATATGAAACAATCTATATCATTGGAAATTTAGTTTTGCTTGCAAATAAAATCAAGGTTGAGGAATAAAATTTGATGATGCTAGACAGATTAGATTGAACTTTTCATGGAGTTTAGAAACATTCATGGATTAGGAGAACAATTTGTTAATGTGACACAGCTTCAGAAAACAGATATACAATACTATGGAGATAAAGGATTTTATTAGACAATATTAAAAAATGACAGTAAGAAATTTTAGCCAAGAGATTTCTTGGTATTGTTTTCAACAGTTGGAACAAGATAAAGTGTTTAAGTTTGCTGCAGTAAGAATGTATTATAGTTTTGCATGGAAAATGTCTAAGTTTAGAACTGATTTATTTATTTATTTATCTAGCTAGCTATTTATTTTTATTTCAGAAAGAAGCTTGGGCCACTGATGTAAGTCTATTTCCTGCTAGTGAACTCAATTTACTCAAACCACACTGTCTCTGTGCATCAGACTCGGTGTGCATTTAATTTATCCTATGTAAAGCCAGTAGGTCTTTCTTTGTGTTGAATGTATGATTGGAAATTTTGCTTGCAATATGGAACAAGGGAATGTCAAAACAAGAATATCATTTGACAATAAAGTACTTATGTTCTAATTTTTGTACTTTCAGGAAAGCTGCTGTATTAACCAGATCAGTATTCATAATTGAATTTGTGGCAAAATGCACAGATGAATGTTCACAAGTGTAAATACCCATCTAACAAAATGTTTCAGCCCTAAGACAGTCAGAAACATTTTGAGATAATGATAATTTGGGTGGTTTGTGACCAGCTCAGTTTTAGGACCCTTGTGGAGGCCGCTTATTCATTTCCTGGTCTCCCTACTCCTAAAAAAACCACGCAGAAACTATGTTAATTACTGGTTGCCTATTAGTGCTAACTTCTTATAGGCTAGCTTTTACATTATTTTATATTTTACCATGAGGCTTGTGGCCTACTGTCAAGGTTCTGGTGTGATTGTCTCTGACGGGGACTCCATGGCTGCTTTCTGATTCCGCCTCCTTTCTTCCAGCATTCAGTTTAGTTTTCCCCTCCTAGCTCTACTCTACCATATCACAGACTTAAGACAGTTTCTTTATTCATTAATGGTAATCACAGCATACAAGAGGGAATCCCACATCACCCTTTCCTGGTATTTACTGATATCCAACACTGAAAGGGAAAATATAGGCACTTCTGTATCCTGAGTGAGGAGGGAGAAAAGATAAACACAGCACATGTTTGTAATCTCTTCTCTCAGAATATGAGGTAGGAAGTATGTAAACTCCCAATAAGTTCATGGCCAGCATGAACTACATAGACCCTGTCTTTAAAATTTACAATAATTCTTCATAGCCTCTTTTTTTCTTTTGTAATCAAAATAGATTCTTCTTTCATGCAGTACATCCCAAGTACAGTTGCTCCATCCTTCCCTCCTCCTAGCTTCCCCCTGCCTCCCCTTTTCCCATATCTGGTGTATCTCCTATTTCCTCCACAGAAAAGAGCAGGCTTCCAAGAGACAACAGCCAGACACAACAAAACAAGATACAATAAGACAAGGCAACCCGATAGAAGCAAAGCACTCCATCTTTATCTAACCTCAGTGACTCTGTGAATTGTAGCTTGATTATCTTTTATTTAATAACAAATGTCCACTTTAAGTAAATGCACACCATATTTATGTACGTGTATAGGTTGCCTCAGGATAATGTTTTTCTACTTGAATCTATCCGCCTGCAAATTTCCTGATGTCATTTATTAAACCACTGATTAATAATACACTATGTAAGTGTTTCACATTTTCTTTATCCAACCTTCAGTTGAAACAACATCTAGATTGTTTCCAGTTCTTGCCATTATGAATAAAGTTGATATGAATATGGTTGAGCATGTGTCCTTGTGGTATGATGGAGCATCCTTTGGACACATAACTAGGAGTGGTATAGATGGGTCTTGAGATAGATAAATTTCCAATCTTCTGAGGAGTGGCCCTATTGATTTTCCTAGTGGCTGTGCATGTTTACCGTCATACTAGCAATGGGTGAATATACCCCTTATTCCACATTCTTGCCCATAAACTGTCACTTGTGTTTTTTATCTTAACGATTCTGACAGGTGTAAGGTTAAATCTTAGTGCCATTTTGCTGTAGGAATTCCTAATGCCAGTAGTCTTTAAGTTACCTGCCCACTTGGGCATGGCCTTTTATACTATATATGCTGAAGTAAAGTGTGTGTCCAGCCTCTCTTCCGGCTGTGGGACTCAGTTGCTGTTTCCCATTCCAGCAGAGGATTATGATCTGTGAGTCTACCCCTAAATATATAACCCTCTATTTTACTCAATTCTGAGCTAGTGTGGGATTTCTTTTAATGGTCCTTCTTCATCTGGTGCCCCTTGTGGATCCGAGCTCCACACCTACCAGGTGATTCATCTTAAAGGCCTAACCAGAGCTAACTGTGTGCAGTGACTTGGAAATTTTGCAAGCATGCACAGGCCCCCTCCCACCCACCGGCCTCCACTGCTGTGTTCCCTGCAGCATTCCCTACAGCATTTCCTGCTGCTGGCAACTTGCTCAACTTCCGATTTGTACTCCCAGCTCCTGAGTTCTGGTCTTCTTGCTCCATGTACAGAATTAATTTAATTGCTTTAAATTTGTCAAGCAAAGTATATTTCTCAGTATTTAACCAACACCAAGGCAGGGAAACAAAAGTGGCTCAGAACTGTTCCTGGCACCAGGTTGCACATCTAGTCATGACTCTGCAACCATGACACCTGCTGGACAATAAAGATTATTACACCTAAAACCATTTACCAGATTTTATAACAGGCAATTAATAAATAAATAAACTTGAAAGTTATATAATGGCAGGCAACATTACCATTGAAACTTTTAGTAACTTTTTTTTGCTAATATTATGGATTGTATTCTGCAAGGCTTCTATGGTTATGGTGATACGTCCATTTATTGGATAGTGGGACTCAGTTTTTTTTTCATATTATATCCTTAAGAAAACGGTTTGATAACAGAGCCAAGAATGCAAATGAATTCCTAAGAATAATATCTCCTCTGGGAATGGGAAGAATAGTAGGACTCAGTCTTCAGGAATATGTAGAATGTGTGGCAAAGGCTGACATTTGACCAATGAATGCAGATCAACAAAAGACAGACAAGGCAACCCGATACCATCTGGAAACTCCTGGTGGGGCTTCTCACCAGCACCCAAGTCAAAAGTGGTCCAGTCATACTTAGTCACTGTGAATGACATGTCTTGCCAGGAAAATTTAAAAAATCTAGAGCCTTCTGTAAAAAACCATACTGCTCTAGACGATGGAATAAACATGGACAAAAAATCAAAAATTCCAATAGGAAATAGGAAACATATATTCTGGCAGACATCTATAATTGATTAAAGACCAAAGCTAAGAGAGGATATAAATGGCATTGTAATTGTGGGTTTGATAGACATGAGTGAAAATGTGAGTATCATTCCTCCAGAATCTTAGCATCCAAATTGGCCTCTTCAAGAGGGAGATGTTCAATTACTAGGAATTGGAACCCTATCTTGAGTAAAACAAGCACGATATGGGTTGAATGCATAAGGGCAGAAGGACAAAGAGGAAATATGAGTCCATATGTGGCTAATATTGTAGTGAGCTTATGGGGTTGTGACCTGCTGCCACAATGGAATACCCAGATTAACATTCCTGTAGTCCCAGGAACTCATACTTTTGGGTAGGGTATTATAAGGTACTATACAAAAAGGTCACCAGCCATTCAGGCTGTACAAGAAAAAAAAAGCAACTAGCAAATTTTTGGAGGTACCAACAGCCCTACCTTTAAAATAGTTAACTGAGAAATCAATTTGGGTTAAACAGTGCTGTTAACAGAAAACAAACTGCAGGCTTTAGAACAGCTGGTACAGAAACAACTAGATGCTCACCATATTTAAGAATCTACCAGCTCTTGGAATTCTCCTGTATTTGTTATTAAAAAGAAATCTTGTAAATGGAGAATGGTGACAGATCAAAGAGCTGTTGACAAGGTAATTTAACCTATACATCCTCTAAAAGATGGAATTCCTCTGCCTTCTCTATTACAAAAAGGAAGGCCTTTTATAGTTATTAATTTAAAAAATGTATCTTCACTATACCTTTACAAGAAAAGGACAGAGAAAGATTTGCCTTCACAGTGCCTACTTATAATAATTCTCAGCCTATTAGAAGCTAGCAGAGGAACATCCTTCCACAGGGAATGCTCAATAGCTCAACCTATGCCAGTACTTTGTAAGTCAGCCATAGAAATAATATGTAAAAAATTTCCTAAATTTATAATTTACCATTACATGGATGACATTTTGCTATCTGATTCAAATATAGAATGTTTGAAGATGTAAAGATAGTTTTGCCAAAATGGGGATTACAATTTGCTCCTGAAAATATACAGAGAGGAGAGTTTGTCAATTACGTAGGTTATAGAAAAGGTTTACAGAAAACTAGAACACAAAAGGCAAAAATTAGGAGAGAATGGTTGTGGATTCTTAATGACTTTCAAAGAATTTTAGGAGACATTTGCAGTGTACAACTGGCTGTTGGGATAACTCCTGATCTAATAATTCATTTAAACAAAACCTTAGTTGGTGATAAAGATTTGAATAGTCCCAGAGAATTAACAGGTGAAGCAGAAAAGGAATTGACAATTGTTGAGAAGAAATTACAGGAGGTATATGTGAATAGGGTGAATCCAAATATTAATTGTATTCTAGTCATATTGCCTTCGAGAATTTCTCCCACAGGAATTTTAATGCAGAGGGACTACATAATCTTTGAATGGATCTTTTTACTACACCAAGTAAAAGATTAAAAACTTATGTGAAAAAAGTCTCTGAATTAATTATAAAAGGTAAATTGAGATTTCATCAATTAGCAGGTATAAACCCAGCAGAGATTATAGTGCCTTTTACTAGTGATGAAATAAAAAAGTTATGGGAAGACAATAAACCATGGCAAAGAGATTGTGCTAATTTGGAACAAGAAATTAATAGCAATTATCCCAAAAGCAATAGTCTTAACCTTATAAAAAGAACTTCTTGGATTCTTCCCCAAATTGCACATGATGCTCTAATAACTGGAGCCCATACATTTTATACTGATAGAAATAAATCAGGGAAGGCAGGTTACAAATCAGAAGAATTAAGTAAGGTAGAACAAAGCCCTTATAATTCTGTTCAAAAGGCAGAATTATATGCTATTCTCATGGTGCTAAGGGATTTTAAAGAACCTCTTAATATAGTTACTGATTCACAATATTCAGAAAGAGTAGTCTTGCATATTGAAACCACTGAATTTATACCAGATGTTGCAGAATTGACTTCATTATTCATACAGGTTCAAGATATAATAAGGAATAGGCTTTGTCCCATATATATATATATATATATATAAAACACATCCTATCCCATATGGGGCTGCCAGGTCTTCTAGCACAAGGTAATGCAGAAAATTGAATGATTATTGATTGGAAGTATGTTGGAGGCACCAGAATTCCGTAAGAAATATCATGTCAATAGCAAAGTTTTAAAGAAGGAGTTTTTTTATTACATGGAAACAATCTAAGGAGATTATAAAGAGATGCCTGACTTGCTCTTTCTATAAGCAAACACAGCTACCTACAGGGACTAAGCCAAAGGGTATTCAAAGGAATGAAATCTGGGAGATGGATGTGTTCCAATTTACAGAATTTGGAAAATTAAAATATGTACACCACATCATTGACACCTATTCAGGTTTTCAGTGGGTAACTGCTTTAAGCTCAGAAAAGGCTGATTCAGTAATCACACATTTATTAGAAGTTATGACCATCATGAGTATACCTGTACAAATAAAGACAGATAATGGTACAGTATATGTCTCTAAGAAAATGAAACAGTTTTTTTGCTTATTATAATAAAAGCATATTAAAGATATACTACACAATCCTACAAGTCTGGCAGTTGTAGAATAATCAAATCAAACTATAAATTATATGTTAAACAGGACTGGAGGGTGAGAGGGGAGGGTGAGTGGGGGAGTGGGAGGGAAATGGAAGGTGGGGAGGAAGTGGAAATTTTGAATGGTATTATTTATTAAGCAATAAAAAATAAAAAATATATATTTGTCTATATATGTCTATATAAGTAATGTTTAAGTTTTCCACAATGAACTATAAATTTTTCTGCAATAATCTTTGAAGTTTCCAGGTAGAAGATGGGGCCCCACAGAAACAACTTCACCTGGTTGGTATGACATTATGATTCTGATAGCACTACTATAAGACCTGTTTTGGGTACTATCTACTCAAGAGGGCTCCAACTTAGCTAGCTGAAACAGTGTACTTCTTTTACAAAGTTCTGGCCAGGACTCCAAATAGTAACCTCAGAAAAAACCCTACTCAATACAAAGATTATTTGCAATTATACCAGACAGTAATCTTTGAACTTAACCAACATTTTACTTTCATAGGATCCCATAGAAAGAACATGGCCCCATGACAGCTGGAAGTAATTCTAGAAAACAACATCCCCTCTCCCAGCAAAGTTTGTCCTCAGGGTTAGGGGCATCATTTAGGGGTTGGTTATAATTGTTATAGGGTTGCAGGTTGAGGGGAAATTATGTAGGATTAGGGATCTCTTTGAAAAAAAAAGAGGAAATTGGATGTGATAATACCTTACTCACACTAATAATAATAGTGAGTAATGGAGTGAATACTTGTGAGCTATTATTTATAGGTAATTTATATTGGTATAGATTATTGTATATTGATACACACTAACCATTTCACTTGAACTTATGAAAACTGGCTAGTTTCCTTTATATGACAGCCAGTGTAAAGGCTCTACCTGTAAGACAAAAAGGAAAATCAGTCTTCCTTTCCATATGTTGGAAATCTAGCTTCATGTTTGCCATACCGAATTGCGCATTTGCAGCATGAATTGTATGAGACTTCAGATTATGAATTTTGAAAGATTATGCTTCAAAAGTAATGCTAAAGGACAGATAGACAACTCTGAAAATGAGAATATCACCCTCTTTCCTCTTGACTAAGTCACCTGAGCTTGTTTTACTCTAGGTAAGGGCATGAAGAGAGGGAGCATTATAACCTAGGAAATGCAGCACAACAACTTCTATTAAACTGAATACAGTAGTCCAAATATTTGATTAAAAATACAGCATATATTTTATTTGGAAACTTATTTAGCATTATTTGCCAAGGTTTAGCATATGCAATCTTAGAAAAATCACATCACATTATACTTTCCATTGATTTTTGTCTCTAAAAGTCATGAATTTAATATGAATAAACTTAGATCAATTTTCTTCCTCAAGACAAAAATTATAAACAAAATCATAAAAGTATAAAGAATGAAAATGTGATCTCTAAAAATAAGTATTTATAAATGGCTTAAGGAGATATGTACTTCTTTAAGTACATATCTTATAATTGAAGATATGTAATTCTTCAAGAGATATATAATTCTTCAAGAAAAGACTTATATGTGAAGATATTTTTAAAATTGAGATAGAAATTTAATTTATTTTAAAATTTAATTTAAGAAAATGTTAATTATTTTAAATTTACCTAAAAATTTGCTATATAATTGTATATATTGATGAGTGACAGGCCAGTGATCTCTCAGCATACAAATACGTATGTAGTTAAATATGGCATTAGTAGATTTGCTTAATTCACTCATTCATAGTTTCATTTATTAATTCATTTTCATTTGTTTTGAGACAGTCTTGCTATGTAGTTCTGGCTGTTTTTGTACTCAAAATTATTATTTTTCAATTAGTTTTTACTCTTAATTTTGACCCTTTCTCAGATATATAGAATATATGTTTTTAGTTTTACCCTTTGCATTGTCTTTTCATTCCATTCATTAGCCACTATACTAGGCAAATACTTTTAAATCTGGTGCAATCCCACTTTTTATTTTATTTTCTGTTTTGTTGGGTTATATGTAGAGACTGCCATTCCAAAGCCCTAAGTTATTGTTCTTGTCTTTACCCCATTCCCTGCTGTATTTCTTTTGTTGTTGTTGTTTACATCTGAAGTGCAGAGACTTCAGGTCCACACCAACAGTAACAGTTTATTTGGTGCCAGGATTCTACATGTTGGGCAAATAGCAATCTGCAAAGTGAGTGACACACCCAAACTCACATCCACACCATTCACTACTATCAACATCCTTGTTACACACCAATCTCACATCCACACTATTCACTACTGTCAACATCCCTGTGACACACCCAAGCTCACATCCACACCGTTCACTACTGTCAATGTCCCTGTGACTCACACAAGCTCACATTGACACCATTCACTACTGTTAATGTCCCTGTGACACACCCAAGCTCACATCCATACCTTTCAATACTGTCAATGTCCTTGTGACTCACCTAAGCTCAGATCCACTCCATTCATTACTGTCAACATCCCTGCTACACATCCAAGCTCACATCCACACCATTCACTACTGTCAACATCCCTGCGACACACCCAAACTTACATCCACACTGTCCACTACTGTCAACATCCCTGTGACTCACCCAAGCTGACATCCACACTGTCCACTACTGTCAATGTCCCTGTGTTTTCCTTCAGTTTCTTTGTATTCCACTCTATGTTGGGTGGCAGTGTTGACACAATTTGCTTAGGACACAAAAGAGGAAACAGTGTTAACACTTGTTTATTTTTATTAATATCCATGATATGCATATACATTTGAGCATCGTGAAATGGATAACCAAAAAATAAATACCTTGCAAAACCTTTCATATTGAATATATTTCAAAACAAAATCTGGGAATCTGAGCAGGATGTACTGTAATAATCTAACAAATTCTAAAAATAAAATAAATTAATTTGAAAATTTAAAAGTGCTATAGCTTTTCAATACTTTAAACTGTCATAGGCATATAATCATTTTACTATTTTAAGGTAACATTCAAATATCTACCCATGCATTCTTCATTACAGAAAATTAAAGCATTTCTCCCATCTCACAGCTGAAACTGATGTAAATTAAAGGCAAGAACTTGATTGTAATGAATATTAATAGATAGGATGAAATATCCCTAGAAACATACACTTTTCTATTATATATTGAAAGCATTTCTGTGTGAGATATAAAGTTTGGTTTGCCTTCAAGAAAAAAAATCACTAACATTTTTAATTTAAAATGATCAATAAGTAACAGAAATAGTACATGGGGCTTTTAGTTCTTAAACTGACACTCAGAATTCTTTATGATATGTAATAAGTATGAGAACAAAAAAACAGGATTAAACATTGATTCTCAATAAATTGAAAGGATTAGTGTTTTCTTTGGAATAGAAACTTGCTGAGATGCTCAAGATAGAACTGTGCATTTTAAAATGATAATTGCTGTCTTGAAAACACACAGTTGTAGGTTTAAATGAGGGCTTGTAGATGAAAAACAAATAAATTGGGAAAATGGTTCCTCTCTCAGACCATCTTTGAAATAGTTGAATAAAGAATGCACATTTTAAAGGAAGAATTGCTGATGTAGGAACACCATTGTTCCTACTGAAATGGTTCATTTTATTATATTCAGGGTCGAGCTTGAGGCCTTTCAGAACAAAGGGTCAGAGCAGCTGAATGATCATTCCAGAAACACATAACCAATTCAGGAAGAAATAATTTACCTACACAGGGTCTTATTTTCTTTTGGAGGGAATGTTATCAAGTCACACCAAATACGGCCTTCATTTGGAATTTTTATGACTATCATGTGGAAAATTCTATAGTTCCCTTGACAATTTAATAAATTCTTACAAGGTGAATGACTCAGGGGATAGTATGCTTTGGTAGTATTTATTTCTTGTAGGTAAGGGTATGGGAGTGTCTGGGTATTGAAATAAGAATTTGCTTAAAAATAATGTGACCATATACTTTCAAAAAGCTTAAAATTTTGCATTAGCTGTTTGCCATGGAATAATCCTTTTGTACGCTGTAAAGATTTGTTACTTGAATTGGTTTAATAAAACGCTGATGACCAGTAGCCAGGCAGTAAGTATAGGCAGGGTGACCAAACTAAGGATGATGGAAAGGAGAAGGGCAGAATCAGGAGTCTCTGACCAGAGGTCAGGTGTGCAAGATGGGCATGCCAGACTAAGAAAAAGTATTGCCATGTGGCAGAGCATAAATAAGGATATGTGTTAGTTTTGAATGTGTGAGGAGGTAGTTAATAGTAAGTCTGAGCTATTGGTTGAGCATTTATAAGTAATATAAAGTCTATATGGTAATTTGGGAAGTAGCTGCTGGGTATTTGGGACCAGTCAGGTCAAGACAGAAAATTACAGATCACAGCTACTTGCCTTAGTCACAGTTCTACTGTTATGAGGAGACACCATGACCGAAAAGTTTATAAAAAAAAATAGTATTTACTTGAAGGCTTGCTTAGGTTTCAGAAGGTGAGTTCATGATCATCATGGCAGGAAGTGTGGCAACATGCAGTCGGCATTGTGCTGGAGCAGAGGTAAGAACATGTTTCATACACAAGCACACGGCAAAAAGCAAAGCTGGACCTGGAATGGGCTGGTGAAACCTTAAAGCCCAACCCAAGTGAGTCATTTCCTTCAACAAAGTCATACCTCCTAACCTTTCCTAAACAGTTCCATTATCTGGGCATCAAACTTTCCCATACGTGAGCCTATAGGGGCTCCCTTGTTGCTGTGAAAATCACCTGGTGACAATCAATTTAAAGAAATGTTTTTATTTTCTTATGGATATAAGGGCACAGTCCTTCATGGTAGGAAAGGAATTTGAGGTGACTGACATTAAATGCCATCTGAGGGAACCCAATGCTAGTGACCCCCTTGCTTTCCAGTGTATCTTTCTGTGTTTTTTGTTTGTTTGTTTTTTTAAATCAGTACAGACCACAGATCATCCTGTGGTACCACCCTTGTTTAACACACACCTCCCTTCTTTGTAAAACTCTCTTGAAATATCCTGACATTATCATTCAGATTTAAGGCTATTTTTAGAGATTGGGAGAAGTACAATTGGTTCCCACTGACTAACAGCCTTGGGCAAAGAGGAGACTATGTCAAGTATTCAGATGGAAATAGTAAAAGGGGTAGTTTGGATTTCTCTCCACCATTCTCTCAGTTTGGGACATTTTAAGGATTCCACAAATATCAGATATCCTTGGCTTCTACAACTACTGCCAGTCAACCATTTCAAGTAAATTTTTCACCCAGACTGGTTGATTTTCTGGCCCATTAAGAGAGCTGATTCGATTCAGTCAAGTTTATAGAGTTTAATCCCCCATGCATGCTGTAATGTCCTGCCAAGTGGCAGCTGGCCATAGCTATAGGTAATCTTTCACAGAAATCTCTTATCTCTATTTGCTATGTCTTGGTTTCTAAGAGGAACTTTGGGGTGAGATTGCTTTGGGGTCTTTAATACTTGGAGCTGCATCACTGATTCGGATGCTAAAAGGAAGAGCTAGAGAGTCAACAAATTTAATTTCTCCTTTCATATCTTGTGAGGACATATCCTTGAGAATGAGGAGAGGACTAAGCTTTCACTTTGAGCTCTCATCAAGGACGTTAAAATCTACAGCTACTCAGCCTTGTCTTTTTTTTTTTTTAAGAGGCCAAAGCAGCTTTATTCATTAGCCAATAAGAGCAACACATATACAGAAGAACATCCCACATCAAATTAACACTTCAATAGTGTATAAAGTCCCCATTTTACAACAGCCATATGCAAGCCTACACTTATAACAATAGCCATTCTACCTACTGGGGTGACATGGAATCTTAAATAGCTCTAAATTGCATTTCATGAAGGCTAAGATAGTAAGTTCCATCTACAACATCTTATCTCTTAATAAGTCACATTTCTTCCTTTGAGAGTTTTCTGGGTGTGGTGGTGGTAGCACATTCTTACAATTCCAGTGCTCAGGAGGTAGAGGCAAGCAGATCTCTGAGTTCAGGGCCATCCTTGTCTTCAGAACAAGTTCCAGGGCAGCCAGGGCTATATAGAGAAACAATGACACAAAAAGAAAAAAAAAGTAAATAAAATAAAATAAAGGCGGCAGGGCATTTCTAGTCAGTTACATAAACCACTGTTCTAATTGGAATGTCTATTTTCTTAATGTTTAAGGTCTTTGTCTTAGAATGGCTTTGATTTTCAAAAATGTTATCGTTTTCTACTTACCTGGAGTGAAGAAGATAAAAGAGGCTTGTAGGCCAATAGAATTATTTAGGGTAGATTAACATATCAAGTGATTTATTGATTCTAACAAGTATGTCCAGAATGATATGATTAGAGCAAAAATATGTAGAGCAATACTAGTTTTGGGTGATATAGTTTAGTAGACTAGATGAAAGAACTTGAATTTTATGTGGAATGCAGCTCAAAATCACAAGCAGGGATGGCATAGATTTACATGTAAATTTTGAAGAATATTCTGGCTTCTTTGAGAAATATGAAATGTAATAAAAAGAGCATATTTTTGACTGGCTATTGTACTAATCTAGATGCAAAAGGAGTCTTGTCTTGATTTGATGCATATTGAGGATGAATATGAAGGTGTTCACCATATTATGCATGTCCATTGCAAAAGAAGTAAAAAAATAAGAAAGAACTGACTGCAGAGAGGAAGGAATAAAATTGCATGGTTGAGTTGGAACATTTTGACATGTGAAGAAGAGCAAAAACTAAATAGTTGGGAAAGACAACAAGATTTGGGAGAACAAAATGAATATTCTCTTTAGAATAAATTAATTTAAAAACAAATCATACCAAAAACAACCAAGTAAAGGATTGGGTGGAAATCATTAATCTTTGTTAAACTTATAGGTGAAGCATGTTAAATCTCAGTTTAAAAAAAACCCACACAGAGAAATTGGGGTAGGGGAGAAGAAGGGGTGTAAATAAGGAAAGACAGTTGAGAATGGAAGTTTAAATACTATATGCAAAATAAATAAATAAATAAATAAAAATAAAAGCCGGGAGGTGGTGGTGCACGCCTTTAATCCCAGCACTTGGGAGGCAGAAGCAGGCGGATCTCTGTGAGTTCAAGACCAGCCTGGTCTACAAGAGCTAGTTCCAGGACAGGCTCCAAAGCCACAGAGAAACCCTGTCTCGAAAAACCAAAAAAAAAAAAAAATAAATAAATAAATAAATAAATACTATATGCGTATGAGCTTCCAACAAGGATAAAGAAGGACCTAAGGAAAGGAAATAAAGCCAAGAAAATATGAATGAAGGAGAAAAAGC
The DNA here is from genome assembly GCA_004026605.1 of Ondatra zibethicus. Taxonomy (NCBI): domain Eukaryota; kingdom Metazoa; phylum Chordata; class Mammalia; order Rodentia; family Cricetidae; genus Ondatra; species Ondatra zibethicus. The sequence continues at coordinate 16,485 of PVIU01009513.1, read as the reverse complement.
ATGACTGTGAGCTGAATAGGAGAAGCATCAGGTAGCTCAAGTTCTACTGTAGAGTTCTTAAGTTGTTAGGAAAGTAATCATTCCAGATTTATTAACTCTGCCAATTCATTGATGACTTCTCAGATGTCTTATCAACAGAGTTGTGACAATAAAAATTGTTTAGATAATACAGACAACTTCAAAGGCAGCCTGGGTTTGTCTCTAAAAAAAAACAAACAAACAAAGAACAAAGACACCTACATGAATAGATACATTATTATCATTTCTGTATGATTTTGGGTATGAAAAACTAAATATCATGTATACCATAATGAAATAATTATTTTGTTTACCAACACAATAAGAAATTGGGTCGCTTATTCAGGAGAATTTAAGTTTGTTGATCATTATTCCAGGGATAAGAATTATTTGATATAGGAAGCATTGGTAAACAGATCGGTGGAACAGAAAAGAATGTGGCATAACATGGTAAAAGTTTGTCCTCCACATATAACTGTTGATCAAACTGACTTTCCTCATTACTGGTAAGACAGACTTTCCAATGGTCAGTCAGTTATCAAGTTTCTTTGTTTTCTAATTTTGTTACTTTTCTCATCACTGTTAAGAACAGAATTTCCCATAATGAGTCATCCATTGAGTTTTCTTATGTTCTATTTTGGTTGTTTTCTCTTCCTGTGTAGAGTATCAAACCTGATTCCTACAATCTCTTAATCACAGGCTTCAACTTAAACTCACCTCTGTCAGTTCTACTAAATTAGAAGCTATGCAACTGAAAAAGAGACATTTATGGTAGGGTATGCTAGCCCATGCTCTCTTTGTTGGGTTGTAACCAACTGAATTTGCAGTTTGACCATGTCTTTATCTCCCACCATGTAGCACCCTGTTCCTCTTGGCTCTGTAAAACAACTGCAAGGCTTAATGATTGTGTAGCCAGAGGGTTCTCACCACCATGATCATCTCTCTTTAAGTTCTCAACTTTTCTTTTGCTATAACAATGCAAAACACAGCTCTCACCTCAAAGGAAATAAGAGTGGGTTTAGTGGGTTTATCTTTTTAGCCAAATATGTGAGACCAGAAAAAAAATGATCCAAATTGACACAGATAGCATGTCCATACAGAGATAGTTTTATGAATTTTCATAGTTACAAAACAAAAGAAAGTCATAAATCATTGCTGAATGCATTAGTTAAAACAATAGATAGTGATGCTTTAGTGGAGCCTAGCACTCTCTGATCTAGGGCTAAGGTGTTATTAAGGGGTCAAGAAATAGAGGAAAGTAATATAATTCTGGATTTGCAATATTCAAGCTCCCCACAATCATGGCTTTCTGCTCAGTCACCCAGCCCTGCTCAATCTTTGACAAAGGCATTTCTTTTTGGATGGAATTTCAGTTTAAAGATAGGTAACAAATCAACTGAATTAAAAACCTTGCCTTTAAAGTGCTTAGAACAGTGTATGGTAGACTTGATGGATAAATTGAGGTAACTTTTTCTTAAGGTTGAATGATGTAGTGGGCAGTTTAACCTATACTTATCAAAAAATAGCTGCATTAATGATGTTTAAAGAAATAAATGTACAGAACACTCTTACAACAACCACAGATTGAATAGATTATGGGCCAGACTGGATTCAGAAATTGAAAACTTCATTTTGTGTTCTTTCTGATTTTTACGACTCCTCTTTCTTTCGCAGCTGCAAACTGTGTGACCTGTACTGCTTTAACAGCCCTGTGCTGAGAAAACATCAGTATTTTCATTTTCCAGTGACTAAATGTTTTCCTTGGAAGGCTGAAAAAAATTCTGTTATCCTCTTGTGATGTTGACTCCTTTACAAAAAGAAATATACAGGTCCACTTCTCCTTTAAAGTTACCATATTCTCTTTCTCCACATATTTCTCCCTGAAAATATCAAACTCGACCACCTTGATTTTTTTCAGCCTTGTTCAGTGTCATTGACTTTCCTTTGGGTCACATTTATTTCAGGACAACATGCAATGTTTATTTCATATTTATGGTTACCTAACTTTACCCCTCTGTTACAATTAGCAGAAAAGGGGGGAAAAAAACACGCCATGGTTTTACACTGTGTTCATTTGCTCCAGGCTTCCACAGCTTTTCTCAAAGGACTTTGCAGTACCTATATGTTCTTTCTTAGTCTTTAACTTTGAAAACCCATTTTGCTTTAATATGGCTCTTCAGTAAATATCATAATATTCATTGAATACAACGAATATACAAGCAATCACTCTTAAAACTAAATTAAAATCGGTGTTAGAGACTTCATAAAATATACTCATGGCCTATTCTCCTACAATCTCGGTGGAACTCTGAATCACAGCTTGCTCCAATACTGAGGGGACTTAAGAGGTTAGTGAACAGCCTCTTAACACATGGTGGACTGCCCCACTCTCTAGGACATCCCCAGTGGGACAAAAGCTCGATCCCCTTCCCCAAATCCCTTGGCTTTTCTAGTCAACCAGCAGGGAAGTTGCTGTGGCTAGGCTCCCCCCCAAACCCAAACCCATCCAACTGCCATCCAAACTATTAGCCACACCCCACACCCCAAACCCACCTATCCTCCTGCAACCTTGGTGTAACTCTGAAACACAGCTTACTCCAATCCTGAGGGGACCCAAGAGGGACCAAGAGCTTGCTGAAACACTGAGAGGATTAAGAGAGAGCACCAAGAGAGCAAGCCAGGAGAGAAGATCAAGAGTGCAGGCATATAGAGACCTCAGAGGCTTTCTGAGACAGCCATTGACAGCACAGAGCAGACCAAGAAAAACTCCCAAACCCTCAGACAGCCAGAGCAAAGACTGGACCATGACGCAAAGACACTACCAGCCTCAATTGAAGGAAAAGATGGGTAGACGCCAATGCAAGAATTCCTCCAACAACCTAAAAAGCAACATGGTAATACCAGAACCCAGTCATCACACAACAGGAGGACTTGATCATCTTAACCGAGAAGAAGTAGAAGAAAGGAGTTTAAACATAATTTTATGAAAATGATGGAGACCTTTAAAGAGGAAATAAAAAACTTCCTTAAAGAAATGGAGAAGACAAAACAAATGGAAGAAATTAATAAATTCCTCAAAGAAACCCAAGAAAAAAACAATCAAACAGGTGAAGGAAATGGTTCAAGACTTGAAGACTGAAAAAGAGGTAGTAAAGAAAACACAAACCAAGAGAATTCCGGATATGGAAAATCAGGGTAAACAAACAGGAACTACAGAGACAAGTATAACTAACAGAATAAAAAAAGATAGAAAAAGGAATCTCAGGTGCTGAAGATACTATAGAGGAAATACACTCATCTGTCAAAGAAAACAATAAATCCAACATATTCTTAACACAAAACATCCAGGAAATCTGGGACACCATGAAGAAGCGAAACCTAAGAATAATAAAGGTAGAAGAGGGAGAAGAACTCCAGCTCAAAGGCACAGAAAATACATTTTAAAAAAATCATAGAAGAAAACTTTCCCATCCTAAAGAAGGATATCCCTATGAAAGTACAAGAAGCTTATAAAACATCAAATAGACTGGATCAAAAAAAGTCTCCTCACCATATAATAATCAAAACATAAAACATACATAATAAAGACTTTAAGAGCTTCAAAGGAAAAAGGTCAAGTAATGTATAAAGGTAAACCTATCAGAATTACCTTCAACTTCTCAGTGGAAACCATGAAAGCCAGAAGGCCCTGCATAGATGTGCTGCAGACACTAAGAGACCATGGATGCAAGCCCAGACTAATACACCCAGCAAAGCTTTCATTCACCATCAATGGAGAAAACAAGATATTCCATGACAAAACTGATTTAAACAATATGTATCCACAAAGCCAGAAAGTACTAGAAGGAAAACCCCAACCCAAGGAAGCTAACTGTACCCACAAAAATACAGGCATCTGATAACCCCTCACACCAGCATAACCCAAAGAAGGGAAACACACAATCACTACTACCGAAAAATAACCGGAATTAACAACCACTGGTCATTAATATCACTTAATATCAATGGACTCAATTCACCTATAAAAAGACACCACAGGATAAGAAAAATGGATACAAAACCAGGATCCAGCCTTCTGTTGTATACAGAAAACACACCTCAACCTCAAAGACAGACACTACCTCAGAGTAAAGGAAATGGTTTTTCAATCAAATGGACCTAAGAAACAAATGGGTGTAGCTATCCTAATATCTAACAAAATTGATTTCAAACTAAAACAGTCAGAAGAGATGGAGAAGTGGCAGTTCCTCAGGAAATTGGGAATCAACCTACCTCAGGATCCAGCAATACCACTCTTGGGAATATACCCAAGAGATGCCCAATCATACTACAAAAGCATTTGTGCAACTATGTTCATAGCAGCATTATTTGTAATAGCCAGAACCTGGAAACAACCCAGGTGCCCCTCAATGGAAGAATGAATCAAAAAAGTGGAATATATACACATTAGAATACTACTCAGCGGTAAAAAACAATGACATCCTTAAATTTGCATACAAATGGATGGAAATAGAAAACACTATCCTTAGTGAGATATCCCAAACCTAAAAAGATGATTATGGTATGTACTCACTCATTAGTGGACCCTAGCCATAAACAAAGAACATTAAGCTTATAGCTCACAAGACTAGAAAAGCAAAATAGCAAGGTGAACCGAAAGAAAAACATATATAGATTCTCCTGGAAAGTGGAAGCAAACAAGATCGCCAGGCAAAAGGTGGAGACACGGGAATGGGGATAGGGGTATAGGTAGGGGGGTGGGTTGAAAGAGAGAGGGAGGGAGAAGGGATGGACTGGGGAGAGCTTGGGGGAGTGAGAGGGGGGAGATGGAGGAAGGGTGGATATTGGAGAAGGGAATAAGATATCTACATTAAGGGAGTCATTTTAGGATTGGCAAGAGTCTTAGCTCTAGAGGGGATCACAGGTGTCCACGGGGATGTCCCCAGCTAGGTACTTGGGCAGCACAGGAGCGTTGTCCCATAGTCAAATTGATGAATATCTTGATCATCACCATAGAAATTTCATCCAATGGATGGGAGATAGAGACAGAGACCCACATTCACATCAGAGCAATGGACTGAACTCCCAAGGTCCAGTCTAGGAGCAGAAGGTGGGAGAAGATGAGCAAGGAAATAGGGACTGGGAGAGGCTGGTCCACCAACCGTGGCAGTGTGCCTGATCTAATGGGAGCTCACCAAATCCAGCAGGACCGGGAATGAATGAGCATATGATCAAACCGGAATCTCTAAATGTGGCTGTCAATGGGGGCTGACTGAGAAGCCAATGATAATGGCACTGGGACCTATCTCTTCTGCATGTATTAGCTTTTTGGGAATCTAGTCTATATGGATGCACACCTTCCTAGGCCAGGATGGAGGGGGGAGGGCCTTAGGCTTCCCACAGGGCAGGGTACCCTGCCCCCTGTTAAGGAAGCTTGGAGAGGGAGGAGGGTTAGTGGGGGAGCGGGAGGGAACTGGGAGAAGGGGAGGGAGTGTAATTTTTTTGAATAAAAAATAAAAGAATATATATATATAAATAAGAATCAATAAAAATCAAATTAAATGAAACGTTACTAGAGCCATGTGGTGGAATTTGCCTCTGGGAGGCAGAGGCAGGCAGATCTCTGTGAGTTCGAGGCCAGCACAGTCTACAAAGTGAGTTTCGGTACAGCCAAAGCTGTTGAACTAAGCAACCCTGTCTGGTAAACAAACAAATAAACAACAAAAGAAACAAACAATAAATGTTACTGGATAGTATAATGATTGATGTACATATATAGGTGTCTTATGGAATATCACATTCATATTCAGGAACTACTTTGAGGAATTGCTAAAGACATAAACATGAGAGTAAGAAGGGTCAAAAAAGAGTTGGGGAAGCTCATTTTTTGTTAGTATAGTGCTAGAGGACAGTAGGTTTTTATGAATGAATTTCCAAAGTAACACATACCTACCCCCACACACATACAAATACATGATCACAGGAACACACACACACATGCATGTATGTACCACACACATGCACAAACACACATACATATGTTCACAGTCACACACAAGAATTCATGCACACAAACACACACACACACAGACACACACACACAGAGACACACACACATACAGAGGAACAGTTACACCAGCTCATTAGCCTGTGCAGACATTCCAGAATAGAATCAACACTCAGATAAAAGCCATATCTCGGTAAAGATTGAAGGAGGGATTTCTAAAATGTTGGATGAAGGGAAAGATGTATGTTCTGTGCTGCAAATACTCACTTTGAAACCTGCAGAAATGCTTCTGACTGACCATGTTTTCAGAATCAATATTGTTTTTATGGACATTAAGAAGATTCAATAGCTATAATCAAAGTTCTTCCAAGATTAATACCAGACAGAGAACCTAAGAAAGACACACATTTAAACAATTTTATACCTCTACTGTCCTATATTTTCTTCAACAAATTAAATTCTCAATGAAAGTTTATTGACATAGTGAATTAGAACAAAAATAATAGTCTTAGCACTTATCATTCTTTGTTTATTTTTATCATATTTTAACCATGTATATAAAGTATGTTTTTCTGCAAGTTCACAAGCACTTTTACTCATAATAATATGCATCATTTCTCAGATATGTTTAAAGTAGACACACACAAGAACACCCTGAAGAACTTTAAAAATTGTTGCATTTTGTATGCAGTCATTTATTAAAAACACAAAAATAAAATGCTTCTGGAATTCCCATGTGGTTTCTCTAAACTCTGGAGCAAAAGGATTGCCCCATGCTGGGCATCTAATCTTGGTGTAACTGCAGATGTTATTATCCATAGTCACATAAACATCTGATCCCTTGAAATCTTGCTGAGCTATCTTCTTCAATGATTTTCTTCACTGGTGAATTACAGATGGATTTTTGACTCACATTAATGATACTGCTTCTAAAATTTAGATCTTATTTCTTCCCATGCCATTTATCCTCATTCTTTAAAAGAATATTCAAGGAAGAGTTTTGCTAATCTGCTCATCAATTTTGTCCCTGTTAAACCAGAAATTGCTGCTCCCCTTTGCTTAACAAATCCAAAATTTATGTGCTCACTCACAATTTAGCAATTGAACACATTGTCAATTACTGTTTAGTTTTTCCTGATAAAGATAATAAAATAAATATCATTTCCTATTGTGTTGTCATTGATTCATGCAACTACATAGTGATATTTTTCATATTATTTTACATACTCAATATTTACAAGTATTCTATTGGCTCTCGAACAAGACACAGCTTTCTCGTTGAACTATTTATAATGACTTCTAAATGTTTTCCCTCAGAGGCTCAAGGTAATTCAGAACCATCAGTGTTCGTGGGAAGTCTAAATTAGGTTTTCCAATATGCATTACTTTGCACTTATCTGCACTAAATTTAATCTGTCATCTTATTACCCAATCACCCAGGTTAATTAGATCCTTCTGGATTTTCTCATAATCATGCAAGGCTTTTGCTAACCTAAATCATTTTTGGTCATCAGCAGAAATTTAACATCTCACTTCGTAAGCCATTGTCCAGGCCACCAGCATTGCTTAGCAGTCAGCAGCCTACAGTCTGCATCTGGAGCAACCTGCAAGGAAGTTGCCTCTTCTAGAAAATAAGTGCTCGTCATTTCAAATCGCTTCATCCATATTTATTTACAAAAAAATCATAGCTTTAAAATTGTACCAGTGTCATATAAGTTTTTAACGTGCTTTTAAAGAAACTTCCAATTTATGTTGAAATATCTTTGTGCAAGATTGTTTTGAAAGTTTAACCATTGTGTAATATTATTTGTGTGCTCTCTGGGAGGAGTACAGACTTAAAGCACAAATAAGTTCCAAATTTTTTTATTTGGCAAAAATTTTGTGTGTTTATAGGCCCCAGGGGAAAGGAGGAGAAAATGAAGATTTCATGAGGACCTTGTAGATGCTTCTCTCATTTGCTTGGGGAAGGTGTAATGCACCTTGCTGATGTTGCCAGCCTTTATTTGCCATTTCTCTGTGCATTTTACATAGTATAAACTCAAACATTGAGAACAACTTTATTATCATGTGTTTATCAATACCACAAATCCAGTTCAGAGCATAACAGCAGTTCCAAATAGATCATTTCCCCCTCAGATATAGAGTTAAAGACTTCCCAATAAGCTATACATTTTCCCATATTCATTTATAAAATAACCATTAGATCTGATATTTTCACATCTGTACCTTATCTTTTTGGATGAATTGTATAGACCACACAGATGCATACACAAAATTAGAGTGTTTGGGGTTTATTCTCAATTCATGATGAAACATTATATCATATTTTTCTGTCTATTTATTTCTAGAAATTGGTTGTTGGTGCCATAATGCCTCAGATGTTGTTTATTCTGATTCTTCTCTAGATCACGAGTTAAAATATTTTCAAAAGAATGTCCTGGGTTAAACGAAATTGCATGTAATATTTTTGTGTTATACAGTAAGTTAGGCAACAGAAATAAAATTTAAACAAACTCACACTACAAATAAAAACATTTTTATTATACTCACCAAGTATCAAGGAAGGCTTATGATTAAATTTTCAACAGACCTTTAGACTTCATTCCCCTCAGGCTTTGTCCAGTTTTCTGCCACAATAACTTAATGTTCCCCAGTCAACTCTTGACTAATCCTAAATTTGCACTTTCTATTTGATGGATAGTGTTAGAAAGCTAAGTGTCACTCTTCGGGTCTGAATAATAGGGCAATTCCTCTGATGATGGGCAACAAATCCTTTACAGGCATCCCTAATCCAGGCCTGATCCACACTTGGGTACCTAGAACTACAGATGGGGTCAGCTGCTCCAGAATAGCAGAAGGGTATGAACCAAGAGAACGGACCTTGGTTCTCCCCTAAACAAGTTCATGCATTGCCCAGGGAAAAGTTTACCACCAACTTGAAACCCAGAGATTATTGTGTACATGCATACATATACACATACATACATAAACACACACACATATGTATAGTCAGACTTCATTAAAAATATGAATTTTATATATATGTATATATGATGAATACATGGAGATATAATATATTCAAATAAAAACAAGTTTATCTCTTCATTTTTCTTTACTCAAAGTAATCTCTACTGTTTCCATAATGGTTTAAGGACGTCACAAGGAAGTAATGACTGTTTATTAACAAGGCAAGTTCTGAACAAACTGGCAAGCCACAAAAAGCAAAGTAAACCTATGGGAGAACATAAATGTCCTGTAGTCTAGTAGTTAAGTGACAGCTTCCAAGGACACTTTAATGTTTTATTTTGTACCTTATGTAATACTTATTTAATAAAACTTATTTAATAAAACAGTTTATAAGGTTAGAAAATACTAAGGTCAAGCTAATATTTTATTACTGAGATTATAATGTAAATACATCCTAAATACATAAGTATAGACTGCTTAGTCTGTACAGTGTTACTTGTACACATGTTTTCAGTGCTGAGCAGTGTTTTTAAATTGTGAAAATATGCAACTTACAAGATTCTATATCCCAAGAGGCATTGCATTTAGTCTTTAAGCTTTCAGGTAAGTTCTGCCTTCTGTATTTGCATAGAGAGTTGTTGAGACTCGGTGTAGATGCATACGTAGCTCCACTTCCTACTGAGGCCCACACATACTTGGACCCAAGCTAAATCTACAGTTACTACCATAAACCACCTTAACTATAGAGTCTCTTAGGTTCTCACATTCCAAAGGATGAAGAGTTGTTGCTATTTTATCCTATTTCATTTCCTAGGAATAAAGCTGATGCCCCTCCCACCAAAAGCACAATACTTTACAAAACAAAGGACAACAACATCACTGAGAAACATAAGTTGTCTGAATATCTTTTCACTAACCAAGTATTACCATTTGTTGTCAGAGGCTATGCTACTTTCTCTCAAAAGTGAAAGATAACAGGGGTTCAGGTGCCTTTAGAGCTCAACTGGAACCAAGCCAACTAGATCAACAGCAATGTAGATGTTGATCTACTATGTAGGTAGGTAGAATAAGGAACAAGAAGAAAGACACAAAATCTTACTTGGTATCATTTTCTGTCTATTTTGTTCTGGTTGATCCCTCAGTAAGCTTCTCTAGGTTCAAGAGGAGAGAGTCCCCACAAAGGATATAATGATCATACTGTGCTGAAAGTGAAGACGTCTGCGGGAGTCAGGAAGAACAGTTCACAATAAAGCAGCAGCTGAATGTACTCTTGTACCTTAGGTATAGATGGAGTCAGATTTTGAAGGGAAGAGCACAGGACAATAAACTCACTTTGTATCTGTTGCTCATCTTATGAATCCCAGTTATGATTACCAATTATCACATTTGTAGACATGTTCAAACATAGTGTTTATAAAAAGTGTGATTTTTTTTTACTCACATAAATGGTAAACATGTGAACTTCAAATATTACTTAATCTCAGAAAGATAGACAAGATTACCAATCATATTACTGTCTTTTTTCTCAGTCATAGCCTCCTTTTCTTACCCAGGTATGTGTTCTTGTGGTATGGCTGGAAAACTGAGCTGAAAAAGGAAGCTAAGTGCAGGCATTCCCTGGCTCAATGCTGGTCCCCCAACACTGCATTCCTGCCCACTTCCCGCTTGGTGCAGCATACTTTTCTCTCTCTCTAACTGTTGTTGCTGGGATATTTTGCACATGGATGATACTTGCTTGGTCTACGCCCTTACCTAGCTGTCATGATTGCTGATATTCATAAGCACAAGCACCACATTATGAACACGGTGACCTTTGAAGAGGCCCTCCCCACATCATCCTGATGTTCCAGAATACATACTTAAGATCTTTTACATAAAGTGTACTGATCATGAAGATTAGTTACCTATTTGATGTTTGTATGTAGGAGGGGGCCGCTTATTCGGCCCGTCTGCCAGAACCAAAATAACCACACAGAAACTATATTATTTAAAACACTGCTTGGCCCATTAGCTCTAGCTTCTTATTGGCTAACTCTTACATATTAATGTAACCGATTTCTATTAATCTGTGTAATGCCACATGGCTGTGACTCACCTGCTATACTTCTAGTGTCTCTCTGTGGTGGGACTACATGGTGTCTCTCTGACTCCACCTCCTTTCCCCCATCATTCAACTTACTTTTCCACGCCTACCTATACTCCCTGCGCTGGCTCATGACAGTTTCTTTATTAACCAATGGTATTCACAGCATACAGAGGGTAATCCCACATAGTTGTATTGTCTCTGTAATTTAAAGTAGTCTGCCACCAAAATGAGTCACTTTTCCAAGGAATGCCTTACTATTGTGTTTGCCCTTACGAGCCCATTAAGATTAGGGTCAATGCCCTTGGTCTGGTTCATTCTTATTTTCTTTAAGCCCAGACTGAGTCAGTGAGCTTTTCTTGAGCAGATTGTGTTATACCTGGATTCTGAAAGTATTTTTTAAACTTTCAAGTTTAAATAAATAAATAAATGCAAAATGTATATTGTACTTAAAAATACATGTATTCAATTGAAATCAATATTTCATACACTTATAAGCAATTTAGAGTAAGAACTAAAGTTTGTTGTAGATTTATTCCATGATGCATAAAAATTATGGTTTATTACTCATTTGTCTTCATACAAGAATATAATCAAATAAACATTACTCATTTTTATGATAAACTTTAAATAATACAAAGATATTCATCAGGCATATTTCATAGCTGTACTGAAACTGACAGTTTTGCAAGTAAAAATACAATGTTGCATATAAATTATGTTATACTTTATGTTTTATTTGAAATATTCATAATATTCATTTTGTAAATACAATATGCAGCGTAGGGAAATGACAACCTTGTAATTGAACTTCGATGAAAAACTTTCCTGTTAAAATTTTAGATGAAATAGTCTTTGAATTTTACGGAGATCAGGAAGACTCATGCTCACTCAACTTCTTTCATATTTTAGGAAGTGAATTGTGTACAAATTTGATATTACTTCTTGAGTTCACCTTAATAAAAAATCTGCTAAAAACCACACCATGATTGCAAAGAAATAAGTTTTATTCTTCATAGTCTCAACATGCTATATGTACATACTGCAAGATTTTTTTGTCATAAGGTTCTCAATTAGATTGTCATCACATTATAATTTTAGCTTGGATGCATAATTAAAATATACAATGCATAAAACTGTATTACAAAAACTGACATAAGCTTTAACGTGGAAGAGGCTGTCATTGTGATGTGTGCCTTATCATTAATGATATTGCAAAGCAATGAAAACATATTCATAAGAGGTTGTCTTTATGTGAATAACAGTCTGGAATGAACCTTACGTCAAAATTATGACCTGAGCAAAATATGATTAGAGTTTTCTCAGAACTTGAAAGGCAGCCAGTAAGAAAAAGAAAGATCAACCTTTCTTTCCAAGTTACTAACGATCTTTTTCATGGAGGAAGCATGATTTCCAGCTAATAACTATGTAAAAATCAGTCCTGTCTTAGTGGAAGATGTTAATTTTCCTCCATTCAGCAATTCAGACTGTAAAAAGAAAATCTGAAGAGAAACACAAATAAGATAAAAATTAAAGTTGGTCTAATGTTTTACTGAAGAACAATTAAATGTAACACAATTAATAAAAACTCAGGGTCAGAAACTGGGGTTCAACGTGAACATCTGAAAAGCAAACCAGCCAGCTACTTGCTCTTACATTGATCTCAGTCTGGAACGGTGGTCCTGCCTCCTGAAATCTCAGAATGAGACTGCGTGTTGAGCACTGTTTTCTCCCATTTATAATCCTTTCTAAGGCTAAGATTAAAGACATGCACCACCATCATTAAAGGCATGCACAGCCCAGTTTCTATGTTAACTAGAGTGGCTACTGGGATTAAAGGTACATGTCATAATGGCTACTGAGATTAAAGGTATGCATTACCATAACCTGGTCTGTAAGGCTGACCAATGGGACTGTTTTACTCTCAGATCTTCAGACAGTCTCTATTTATTAAAATACAATTGAAATGCCACTACATTCCCCTTTTTGTCTAAAATAAAAAAGAAGGCTATAACTAACATAAGAAAACTATATACAATATTACTATAGTATTATTATATAATATTACATATACTATATTGTATAATAATATAGTGCAATGACAGTATACAATATATACAGATAATAGATATATCAACAATGTGTAGTCCATTTGCATTTGACAAATTTTGACAAAATATTTCATATCTATTCTTTCTTGTTGAGCCCAAAGTTTTATACATATTTACTTTCTATCATAACTTGCTTTCTGTATCTGATAAACTATAACTATAGCTATCTATTCTTCAACTCCATCAAAAACCCAAAAATGAAATAATATTAACTGAGTAAGCAGGAAGTGCAAGCAAGTGACTTCCAAAAAACGTAATGACAGAAACAGCTGCCTACCTGGACAGTCACCCAAACATCCTCTGCAATGTTGGGGCATTCATCTTCAGCCTACAGTATTCTGTATTAATAATCAAATGTCTTTTAGCAGCTATTTCTCCTTCCTCAGCGGTCAAACAATTCAAAGATAACACAATAACTACAGTACCCAGATTCTCTGTCCATTTGTCATCTTTACATGGAAGCTAAGCCAGGGCAGATGGGAGCTGGGAGCGCTAGATTTTCTACTGAACCCAGGTGGCTAGGTTTGGGTCCAGGTTCTAGAGATGGTATTCCAATCCCAACTCTGACCTGAGATGATGGCTGAAAAGCCTCAGGAAAATGGCATTTTCGTGAATTCATACCCCAAAAAGTGGGGCACCAAATGAAGCATGATAGAGCATGAAACATTTAATCCCAGGGTCGTGGGTTCAAATCCCACACTGGGCATCAAATGAAGCATGATTAAATGAAGCATGGTTAATAAAAACTCATTTTACCACTAACATATTAATGGAAGAAAGTCATTTCACCTTTGTATACATATCTTCCCAAGCAGATAGAAATGTTAAGAGAAAGTATTTAGTTTGTAGTAGTATTATATTGTAGGACCAAGTAAATAGCAATGTTATGTATAACAGTTCTATGTTACATAATATCTGTGAGAAATTTCTAAAACTACAGTTCACTAAACTTGAAAGAGTTTGAGCAAATAATTCTATAATAATAAAATTATAATGCAAAACAACACTTAATGTTGAGCATAGACTGATATCAGTGAAGTATGACCTCTGTGGAGCTGATAACTTGGAGAAACATTATGTGTTCAGAGAATATGATGGGAAATAAAAGATAACATGTATTTTTAAATTTTTGTTTTATATTAAATTCTCATTGTTAGTAAGAAAGGAAGAAGACATTGGGTGATGTCTACAGTTCAGATAATTAACACAACGTCACAATATGGTTTTCTCATACATAGTTATAAAATGGTTATAATTTATGTGGCTTTCCAAGTGTTTTGTCCTGGCCAGTAATAGAACAGCTTTATCATACTCAGGTAACATTTTTTGGTGAAGAAGACAAGAACTTGTTTTACAGTAGTTTGACAAGAGATCAGCAGATTTTGCAAACATTAGCTGATAACCTATAAAATCAATTTGGAAGGAATACAAAGAACCCATATGATATGGTTTGAATAAGAATGGTTCCTATAGGATCATATCTTAGAATGCTTGGTTCTAGGGAGCATTACTAGGAGGTGTGGCTTTGTTGGAGTAGGTGTGGCATTATTGAAGGCAAGAGGTCACTAGGGGTGGACTTTGAGGTTTTTAGATGATCAAGTCAGGCCCAGTTCTCCCTTCTTCCTGCTGTCTGGGGATCCAGAGATTGAACTATGGAGCTACCTCTCTGGCACCATGTCTGCCTGTGCGCTGTTATGCTTCTCACCATGATGATAACGAACTAAACCTCTTAACTGTGACCCAGCCCTAACAAATGTTTTTCTTTATGAGAGTTGCTCTGACTATGGTATCTCTTCAAAGCAATGAAACCCCAACTAAGTGTGTTTGAAAAGGGTTAACTTTTCTATAAAATGCTGTTAACTGGACTTAAAGGCCTTTTTTCTCACACTAATAACAGTTGAATTTGCTATCACATTTATTTATGTGCTTCCACATGACCAAGAATTCTGTGATCTAGACTGTGATTTATCTGATAGGATTCTCTCTGCATGTAAATGGAGCAAAATTAGCTTACTGAAATTTATAATATCATAGAGGAATAAAGCAGGCAAGAAATAAGCTCATTAGTTGAAGCACCTTTCTTAACAGATGAAAAATACAGTATTTGTTACAACATGAATAATGCTAAAAGAGCTTATGAGAATAATTGCTTTACTTGTAATGAATTTGTTTTATTTAGCTTTCAAATGAAATGAATTACTAGTTAACACAATGCAATATTGAGGATAACCTGGACGTACACATTTATATTTTATGTTTGTAATTGACTTGAAAATTTTCATTATAAGTAGAAAATATTGTAATTGCCCAAAGCTCCTTTCCTTCACATGTTAATCACATATTGATAACTCATTAAATAACTTTAACATATGTTTACAACATCCATGAAACAGCACATTATGGAAGCATTCATTCTTTAGCAATTATCAATAAGATACCTTGGCACATTTATATAACTCACATATAAGGACACAGGAGTTTTTGAAATACTAAGTAGTTATATTTAGGAATACATTTGAAAGGTTATCAAAGTATTTCATTGCAAGAAGTAAAGGTACCAACTTTAGTTTTACTCAGCAATGAATGCATGAGTATGTAGATATTGCTTACCATGAACCTGTTCAGCTTATAAATGTTACTCTAAATTGATAAAACCAGTCTTCAATGAGTTTAGGAACTACCTATGGATTTCTTAAAATCTGTGTCGATTATTCTCCTGAGAATGTAGACCACAAAAGTCAGTAAAATGTAAAAGATTGTGAAGCAAATGACTCCATAATATATGGAATAGCAAAACTAATAGATTATTTAATCATGTATGAGTCAAAGCTGCAATATTTACAAATCTTGGCATATTTATCCATGAATCCATGACAAGAGGCTGTATCTGAGGCTGGGAAATGATTGGTCTACGTTCCATTTTCAGAGACAGAGAAAACAGAGATATGAAATGAGTCATTTAAGAAAAGATATGGGCAGGATGTAGCAGGGCTGCATTTTTTAACTGATTTTTATTGAGCCCTACATTTTTTTTGCTCCCCTGCTGCCTCTCTCCTCTCCCCTTCAACCCTCCCCCAAGGTCCCCATGCTTCCAATTTACTCAGGAGATCTTGTCTTTTTCTATTTCCCATGTAGATTAGATCTATGTAAGTCTTTCTTGGTGTCCTCATTGTTGTCTAAGTTCTCTGGGATTGTGGTTTGTAGTAAACAGAATTGCAAGTTGGAAAATCTTGATGTTCTGAGGTCAACAACACTGAGGATATATTACTATACCTTACGAAGTATTGAAATTCTTACTA